>JANRMR010187628.1:0-10990 GCA_025434825.1 Bergia sp. 'catenularis'
TTACCATAATCTAGGGGAGGGCCACAGGTTTGTCAGTTTCAACTGTAAAGTGTCACCCTCTTTAAATAAAGTTATTAAATAAAGTTATTAACGCATTACAAGACCTAATCGAAGTGCTGTTTTGCATAGCACACTAAACCGAGCAGACTAGACAAACTCTAAGAACGAAAATTGACTCTAATGTCTCGAATATTCTACTTTTTCGCATATACTTGAGTTGCTTTTGATCAGAGCACGATTTTTCTCTTAAAAAGCCTTCTACTGGCGCTTCCACTATAAAAGAACTTTAATAAAAAATTTGTTTCTCTGAATTCAGCTCAGTTCAATGTGGCCATATATGGAAAAATAGTACCTCATACTGGGGTTGTTCCGATGTGTTTTCCCAACATAGAAATTGAACAAGCACAGTAAAATTAATGACTCCTTGAAGTTGTTTTTCAAATAAAAAAAGAGCTACACTAGTTTACTCTCCCACTAAAGTCATCGAACATTTTAAAGTTCCGAATGTCTAACTCGTACAAAAGCCTAGTATTGACAATTTCTCTACAGATTAGAGCGATTTTCTTTAGACCTTGAAAAAGGCGTCCACCGCTTGTTTACTTTCAGTTTTACCTGCTAATTGTCACGAAAGATAAAAGCAGCAACACTTTAGTGGTTTTTAGTCAAACTGTTGTTCAGTTACAAAGATCAAAGTCTTATGTGGTTTTTAGTCAAACTGTTTTTCAGTTACAAAGGACTTACAAACTGCTACTGTTCGTTCAAAGTCTTATGAAACAGAGTTTATTATGTTAGCTATGCACAGAACCTTGATCTCCCGATAGATCAGACTCAAAACACAGCGTAATAAGATGGTACTTGTGTTCGCTGAGAACCAATCAAAACTCCAGAAATTCGGTTGCGTTCGATTCAGCTCCTGTTTTTGTTTCAAGATCAAAGAGAAATCGCTGTAAACTCAACTGAATCAGGTTCGATAATCAAGTTCTAATATTTGTGAATGCCCTCTTCGTTCGAGTTCAGTTTACGCACAGTATTATTCTTTTATGTTTATTCGTACCGTACAGAGTTATCAAGTAAACTTTTCAAGGTTGATCCAGCATTTTTTCAATTTGTTTGAAGTTGATACCATGGTATTATTTTTCTGACCAAACAATTATTTATTAACTGTATTTGTTTCAACCTACTGGTCAAGATATTTGTGTTGGAACTATCTATGTCAACTGGATACTATATACTTAATCAAACCCATGCACGAAACAAAGAAATCGAAAACTGATGCACCTGCAAACTGTTTACACTAAGACAGATGCAAGATGATGATAATAATTCCCTGCCAACAGCAATTCTTGCTAATATTTGCCGTTCTAACTTCTAGGAAAAACTTATTGATATATGTAAAACTATATTTTGTTCAGCTCCTTCATTTGAAAAATAACCGTTAAATTATCTGGAACTAAAACTTTCTGATGCAATTTTTATTTTGAAATTAAAAAAAAAGATTTTTACACAACCAATTCATAACAATGGAGCAAAAAAAGAACAACATTTCAAATATCAATAAATCTGTACATTTAATTATAAAATTTTAAAAATTGATCTTCAAAAACCATGTTTTGACTTAGCAGTCTCCTTGATTGTTTGGATATACAGAAAACCAATTTTCATTTACCTTTTAATTACAATTTCCCCTATTGATTGGAATTCTAATTCTGTGTTCCCAGTGGCTTCTTTAAAACTATAGGTTTCTTTCCTGTTTCCAAGGGTGTCATCAAATAATCAATTTCTTTCATCCCGAGCACAGAAAAGAGATTCTATCTCCACCTTAGGGCACAGTACTTTTGACGAAAAACTTTGCGAGTTTTCGCAAGATGAACAACTCCTCCAAGGCATTCTCCTGCAATTTGGACAAATGGGTTCAAGAGAATCCCACATTCACAACAACATTTTATGTTCTTATATGTCATTTGGGTTATGATGAAACTTATTGGAATAAACCAGCCATCAAGAAAAGTGCCATTTTATATGCTTTTATTCTCCCTTAACCTATTTTTAGTGGGGAGTTTTTTTAACTTTAATCGCAATCAGTGTGGAGCGTCTTCTCGCTCTTCGTCTTCGTCTCCGCTAAAGAGAACACTGTCAGTTGTCGCCACAATCTGGTTTTTATCGTTACTGTTTGCCTTTTGGCTTCTTTATGATTTAGCTTCAGCCGCGTATATTGTAGTAACAGCAGGACCCCTTCTTGTTTGTGTTGCACTTTCGTGCTACTTCAAGATATTTCAAATTGTGCGCCAACATCAACGCAAAATACGGGCACAAAGAAACTCATTTCACTCCGCAAAATTCCGAACTTTTCCGAACTTTGTCCACTACAGGAGATCAGTAAGGACGATGCTACTTGTTGTTGGTTTATTCGTAGCAACGTATTTGCCTCGTCTAATCTTCGGAATCGTCGAGCTAAGCAGCACAAAAAGGGCGTGTTTCATGAATATTATTGCTGAAACATTTTTCGTTTTTCTGTGTTTAAATTCTACAATTAATCCATTTCTGTTCTGTTTGCGAGTAACAGAAATACGTCTGGCTGTTAAAAAGACACTTAAACATTTAATTTATGGACGCAGTTCTACAGAACGAAGCTCGGTAGTACAAAAGAGCACAACGGTTACAATGAAAAGGACAACAGCCATGTAATGGCGATTGTGGTTCCAGCACTGCGACAGTTATGGTAATATCAGCTCTGTAATAGTGTAACGAGCGAAGTGTAACATCACTATGCACACCTGTGTAACAGCAATGTAAACCCACGGTATGGTGGTAATGGTATTAGCACAGTTGGAGCATGACGTAAACTGTATGATTAGTAGACTCTGAACAAATTTTAGACTAACCCAAAGGTTTTCTGAAGAACGTTAACAGAACAGTGCTTGCATAGACGAAAATATTTTGCCATACTGCGTTACTGAGGAACCGCTACGACTTGTGAGTGAAAAGCAAACCACCTGTCAACTTTTGAAGGTAGTTGGAGTAATTGCCCGAATTTTAAAAATTGATAAACCCCAAAATAAAGTGTTGCTAGCTAGTCGTGTAGTACTCACTAATAAATAGTATTAAAATTATATTACATAGTTTTCATTCAAATTATTCAGAAATGCGTATTATAATACTTTTAGGTCATTTAAGAATGATTTTAGTTTCTACTCCTTGATTTTAGGAATAAGTAGACCTACTTGTAATTTTTGTATACAGCCTTTGCTTGACCGGTTTTAGTCTCAGTTGGGGATTTTACTCTTTTAAACATCTCTGAGACTTGAAACCTACAGACCCAAATCGGTCGTCAGGAGTTTCTGTACTTGTGTGTTAATCTGGTGTGATTTCAATGGGTCAGCGGGAGGACTGAGGTTGCAGATTAAGTATTTGAAGATTTGATTATGGAAACATTTATGTTGTACATCGATTTTCTACACAACCCTTAGTATATTGTTATTCGTCTTTGATCTTCGTTCTTTCAAGAATCAACATTCATTTCATTGTGTACGCAACTAGTGTATAACATATAACATTTACTTTTATTTGTCCTTATCTTATTGCTCGAGTTTTTTTCCTACAACAACTAACTGGTTGAGGATCAAGTTACAAGTTATCTAAAAACACTACGGCGAGACACTAAAAAGATCTGAATCTGATGAATCAATTGAATTTTATTTCTTGGGAGTAGCGGTGGTATGGAATGGATTAATTACTTTTAAAAGTGTTGTTTACAAACAAAAACTACAATTGGGTTAGAAGGTTAAATTACAGGCTATTTAAGAAAACGCTTCGGCGAAACGCTTTTAAGATCTGATTAATCAAATGAATTTTATTTCTTGGAGGTAACAGTGACATGGAATGGACATACAACCGAGCTACTCTATAAATGTTATTTACAAACAAGTTTGCTGACAGGAACAGTTACCAGCTATTGATACAAGTTGTGAGATTGAGATTAAATATGATTAAGACATTTCATCACAGAAATAAGTTTCATTACCACTGAATAAGCTTTGTAACTAAACTTGGGATGCAGCACCAAACACAATCCCACATTGCAAACAGCTCTTCAGCTCTGCATTACTCATGAGCGCCAAATCATTTGCCCCTTTTCCCTTTGGGTTTGGGACTCTTGGGCGGGCCCCCGCTATCAGCACTGAGTCCAAACTTCTTTGACAGCTCTTCATCTTTCTCTTTCATTTGCAGCTCCACACTGGATTTGAGCTGGAATTAAGAAGTAATTCGTTTGTCAACGGAACGACGAACCCCAAGAACTTTAACTTTAAAGAAACACATTTCCCACATAGAGACAACTAAATGGATAATTTCCCTCAGAAAGGAAACACCTTATGTCGTTTATAAATGAGCAAAGGAGGTTTAAAACTGCTCTGATTTCGTCAAAGGAAAATCAAGTTTTCCATAAGAAACTCCAAGGACAAACTAACCTGTTGCACTTGTTCATTAAGAGCGGAGGATATAATGGCCTTTAGCTCTCTCACTGCTGGGGTATCTGAGAAAAAAAAGTAGTTGTCAATACCAATATAAAATACAACTAGTCTTATCTGGAGAAACCACGAAAAATTCAAAAAGCCACGTTCAAATAACTTCCCGTTTCCCTTTACGAATCTTGAAATAAAGTTCTGGACGATTTTTATGTTATTACTTATTTTTATTTATTGGCTTACTTTTCAGCTGCGATTTAGAAAAATAAGCACTAAAATCTTCTGTTTTAGTTAGGTTCTTGGTACTGCTAAAATGGCTTTATAACTAAGGCGTTACTTAATGCACCAGTCAATTGAAACCACGGCCCCATTCCCCGGACATTTGTACAATGTTACATTTTAAGCTTTTCCCTGCCCCTCGGGGCAAACTTGGCTGTTACAGTACCCACCCCTATGGCCCTGGTGTGTCACTAGAAGATTTTGCTAAGCTGATTTCATAATAAATAATCGTTACGGATCGTCGAAAAACGCGATAGCTACCGCAAGGTTTTGATATCGCTGCGATTGCTAGTAGAATCGCTTGCATACATTTGCAGCGCGTGGAATCAGTAAAGCAGCCGGGAGGAAAATGAAAACAAAGTTTGGAGCGTTAGATTTTACAAACTTTTTCTACTATTCCTTGATACAAAAACTATTGCAGAGGCATTTAAATCTTTGCAACCTTGTTCAACGAATTTTGGAGCACTTGTTATTCGCTGCCGCGGGACGCTATCTTAGAACTTTCCGAAAAGAGAAAGAAAACGGATGATTATTGAAATTGTGAAATAATATTGCAGTGCTATATGAGCTGTTCGAGGCTTTTTGATCGCTACGAAAACTCTGAAAGTGGCTTCCATATGACCGTTACGACGTAGGCTCGATCCGATATCGCTTAGATTTGCTGAAGCGATTGCGGCGTCAAGTAATTGCAACAGTGGCACTTGTTTGCGTGTTTGAACTCTTTTCTGACGGAGCCGTTGATGGTGGTAGGAATATATACAGCTCAATACTAATGATTGAAAGTATTCTATTTAGTTTATGGATGTTAGTGGAAGTGAAAAAACCCGAAAATTTGGGCCATCAGAAGAGTCTACTGCTTGTGTAGTGCACTATACAACATATCAAAAATCCGCCAATGCAAAAATCCGTTGAGGGGAGAATGGCGAGCCTAGTTAAACTGCAAGGAGCTAGTTTAGCGACAATAATATAGACTGTGACCTTAAATATGTGGAGGGGTTTAATCATACTTTATTTGTAAAATCGCTAGATCGTTGGTCACGTTTTTTCGGCGATCGTTGTGATCGCAATGATTATGTATGGAAGCCAGCCCTATGGGAAACAGAGATATTTAATAACCGAAAGCTTCAAAATAAGCGCCACTACTGTTTCCGCCATGTTGTGAACGTAGCTGAAACGTTTTTCGATGTTCGGGCTCAATCCCACTCTATCAGGGCTGGCGTTACAAACCCCGCGAAAAATCACCGCAAATTTGACAAATCGTTACTGTCCCCGTTCCCGCAGAGGAATGCAGTGTTACAAAAGCATAATTTCACGGCCATGTTCCCGTTACTCCCCCGCTATGTCCAGGGGGTCGGGGGGCCGTGGTTTCAATTGACTGGTGCATAAATAAAATTGATTGAATATGTTTTGTAAATAATAACTAAGACATGATGCTGGTCACATCAACTTTGAAAGAAGCCGAAAGACTTAGGAACTGATCCAGCTACAGTACAAACAGTTCTGGGAAATAAAGAATATCTAACTTCGAGGCAACGATAACTCAGTACATGTACCTACCCTCCACTTCATCTTCAACACTCGCTTGTTCTTCTGTTGCTGGTTCGTCTCCAGCAGCCTTTCAGGATCAAGACAGTGGCTGTTACTAACAAGCGATAAACTGAATATTTCCATAAAAACATTTGGACAACGGTAATTAAACCTAGGAAAACTGTGACGAACCATTAACAACACCTTCAGTCGAATATAAAATAGTATCGTGCTAAATTAATCGTGGGGTGGGATAGAGTAAAAGGTAAAGGTAGCTCTTATTTAACGTCGGTAGTTCCCTCAGCTCCTTGAGCTGGTATCAATGGAATCCGACGGTGCTTCGTTTTGCTGGTATTTAAAGCTAGAGCTACACGGATCAGAGGAAAGTCAAAGCAGACTTTGGAATCACCGAGAATCGAACTGGGAACCTCAAGCTACGAAAGCCGCACACTAACCAACTGAGCTACGCCTGCTCCTTATGGTGGGATATTTTGTTCTTATCTGTGGTGAGGGCTGGAGGAGAAGAGAGCTAATAAGCCTCCTTTGAATAAGACTTTTTTACTATAAGTGATATCAAAACCGTAATTGGTAGATTAGTTTATTGGTCCATTATGTATATTTTGGTTACATTTTGAATACTGTATTAAGATTGTCCATGTGCATTATGATTACAATTGCAGTTACAACTTCACTACGATGACACAACGATTGAATTGCAACAACCATAAGATGAACACCATTTTAACTCAAGAAGAAATAAGAAAGACTACCAGTTGAATATCACCAAAAGTAAAGTAAAGTAAAGGCACTTTAGTTATTGAGGGTAATACATTTTACACGTAGTAATATTCTGTGTGGCCCTCACCACAACAACGGGATTACCCTACTCTTTTCGAGAAGTGTGTGGCTTCTTTTAAGACCCCTGAGATAGCATTTCAGGAGACTAGACCAACGGCTTAACGTCCCCGTCCGCGGACGGTGTGGCGAAAGAAGGTCACACAAAGTTCAACTCTCGACATAGTATTGAACCCGAAACCTTCTGGCTGGCAGTCACGGGTATTTCCAACTGCGCTACTCATGCACACACTAATACGTGTGGTGTACAGCGTATTTTCATTAATGCTTCACGATCGTTATTTTACTATCATAAGGTTAAACAATTCAAACTATCTGTCTATCTTGCTAGCTATAGTAATAGCTACAACCTACTTCTTCGCCCTCGGCTGTAGTACTCTCTTCTTCACCGCCTGTGAAGTAAGGAGGATTGAATATGGCCGTTTACAAACCCACAGACAAAGTTGATTGTGAACCAACTAAGTTCAACACGATAAGTATCAACATGAATAATAAACCGAGTAAGATTGATAAAGGTCACGGGTCAGTAAGCGAAAATAGCAGGGTGTGGACAAGGTGAAAAGCAAACTGTGTTAAAATGGAGATTTCAGTCTTGACAGAGTCAGTATTATAACGTCTGGAGTGATGAAAGGATCTCCCTGTGTGACGCCTGTTTATTGCTCTATCGAAAAAATAGTTAGTTAACTTACACAGACGTTGTTCAACATTTGGAAATGCATACTTAAGTCTTAAACTAACTTTTAAAAAAATGTTAAATGTATACTTACCTTCATATGGAACTGGGCTTTCTGGTAAACCGACATACTCAAAGGTTAAATCAAGTCGCACTTTAGGAGTAAAGGCGTACTTGTACAGTTTAAAATGTCGGAAATATCTGTTATAAAGTAAAAAGAATATAAAGCCTTTTTACCACGTTGGATCGTTCACGCAAAACAGTTGTTAAAGGCCCAGATCAGTCGACCGTCATCCTTTGTACTTTGTTTATGTTTTAGTTTTATCAAGTCAATAACAACAAATTGCTAACAGGGAAAATTCTCACTAGCAAAACTTCTCAGAAAGGAAAACAGCACCAGCAAAGCCAGTATGTCTATAAATATTAATGTTCAGTTTTTCTTCTCCATTTCTCAACATTACATGTGCGATATGCCTCAAGTTTATATCTCTGTTTGAAATTTTGTTCCAGATCAGTTTTTGTATGTAATAATAATTATTCTCAAGAAAACGCACGCAAGATATTCCCAGTGAGAAATCTTCTGCAAACAAAAGAGCCCATCACTGGTAATCTTGCCAGCAGCAAGCGGCTATGTCAAGCCTTCCTATAGTTCAACAAATAAAGTTGTGTTAAAAATCGTTTAGGATAACCAGAACTCCCACAAGCTTGAGATCGAACTCGATTTTAGATGAGAATCTATACCAACCACGAAAATTTCAACAGTTCGAACAAAACGGGAATGCTGGGCCCCTAATCTGGTGTGTAACGAAGCCGGGTTTTTGAACTAGGAAATAAAAAGGCCCAAAAGGTTTAATTTTTTAAAAATTAAATTAGATGATTTAAAAACGCCCTTATAAAAGTAAAAACCCCTATGACAAACCTGCCATGTTTCTTCGACTACGACATGTGGTGTCTTAACTGATTTTTCAACAGAGTATATGGCGTAAATAAAACTTACGTGTTTACAACATAACTTGTAATCTTTTTCACTTGATCCACCGAAAAAAATGCAACACTAAATGGAGGTCTCTGGAAACCGAAGAAACATAATTAATCAACTAGTATGGAAGATCGGCTCTCGTTAACATGCAAACTCTACACACTTGAACGAGCAAGGCATTTCTACAAGCATTATGCAAGAAAATTAAATGAATGCGGCAGTGATGAATGTACTGATATTTGAAGATGAAGATCCTGAATTATGAAATTATTTCCATACGGACCGATTTCGATCAAACAGTATTTGCAGTTGTAAATAAAAGATGAAAGGTTGAACTTTATATGCAAGCTAACTGTTGATTTGTGTTAGCGTGTTACGTGGCCCGTGACGTGTGGTCAAGGTAGGACGCCCACGTTTTGGTCCAGCTTAATTCTGCAGTCTGCGCTTATCGAATCCAATACAGTACTTAAACCACTTAATCTACCTTGACGCTGTGACAGAGGAGAAGTTCTTTGAAATACTCGAACACTGGCTCGACATTACCGTAAGGCGTATCTAGGATCGAAGGAGAATTATTAGTGTTAAATTAACGTCAGTTTAGCAATATAATATTTCTGAACACATAAACGTGTACACATATTTGATACAAGATGAAGAGGACTCTCTTTTATATGTAATTTCAGTTGAAAAATAAGCCACATACCAACTGCCATCTCGTGAACAGACTTGACGATTGAGAAAACGGCCGATGTCTGCTCCTTGGTGAAATCATTATCTCTTGCAAACGTGAGTTGGTTAAGGTTATGAATATGATACTATTATTTTATTCATCATCATCATCATCATCATCATCATCATCAATGGCAACAGCAACAACAACAGCAATAACAACAATATCAATAACAAATTTGGTCTTATTTTCTTTTCCAGTGTATCCACTGATATACTCTGCACAATCTGTAAATACTCAACATGGATACGCAGTTCAGAGTTATAGTTCTAGCCCAAGAGGAGAGGGTTCCATTTCCAAACATTTAAAACTACATCCTATTGATCTGATCAAAAAAGTTCATATCGCATGTTTCTGCAATGAGATTGGATAGAAGGCTGGTATTTCAATCTGTTAACCTTCTAGTAAAACTACATCTAAACTACTGATCAGAACTGATGATAATATTAAAGTTTATACTGTTTTATAAGCAAATTCAAAGACGAAAGGATATTGTATTGTGTAGCAGTACAAGTCTACCAGTATACCGGCCCTCGGCTCCTTCTTGTGTTTGTGGAGGTTGAAAACATCAGCCAGTATGCTGTAAATCAAGTAAGGAAAAAAATATAACTTTTTCACTCCGACAAAGTTTATCAAGAACAGAGATTTCTCCCTAAAGTATCAATATAAATTTAGTTGATTGGTTAGGAGAAATTAGGAATTGATCATTTACTCTAAACTCTATACTAGTAAGATAAAATAAAAAGGAATCCCAAATGTATGGTGAAAGTTTCATAAAAAGTTTACACCACACCATTTGGCACTTGTGGGAGTGTTAATTAAGACTACAAGGTTAAGAAAATAAAAAAAAACACTTTACAGAAACCATTAATAATACTTGAATGGCCAAATAACAAATTCCCAGTTTTTTACTTCCCTCATTTTTATTAAATAGCTGCCACACAGATTTGTTTTTTAAATCTTTAAATGCAAAAAAAAAAAGTTTTCCCGCAGTTTTTAGTGATCTTAGTAAAACAAAACATCTAATTGACTAAAGTAAAAAAATTTGGTATTTATATAGTGCATTTTCCCATATAAATATGCTCAAATGCACTTAACAAAGTATGATTCTCTTCTTCCCAGCATGCTGGTGCATGCTCATTTTACCAACTTCAGAAAGACGGAAAGCCGAGTCAACTTTGGTGGGAAGAAGGTCACTGAAATATTCAACCCTCAACGGAGGCTGGGGATTGAACCCAGGACCTCACAAGTGGCAGTCTGACATCTTTACTGACTGCACTAGCTTTGCCACTTTACAGATTGGATAGGAAAATTTTTTGACATTCACTGGGATTACCTGTGGTGTCTGGTCCCCAGTCACTTTGAATACAATTCTGAAGATGCTCAAGATTAAAACACAAACAGCAGCTCTTTGGAATCTTACCAAAAACATAAAATGAAACTGGGATTTTTTATTTGGATTGCAATAAATTATATCCAAATGT
>JANRMR010187639.1:0-10990 GCA_025434825.1 Bergia sp. 'catenularis'
GTATGGTGTTGTATGGAGAAATTTAGCCAACAGCTTCGAGCTATGGACCTCGAATCTGTGTTACTAACTCGCAATTTAAACTACAACCTTGTAGCACCTTCAGGACAGGCTCAGACGTCTGATTAGGTTTGCAAGCATTTTCTAATGGTATTTGAAAATGCACACTCTTTGCAAGTGTTTGAAATTGAGCAAAGTGGCCGTCACGAAAGGCAGCCCAAAAAAATTCTAGAAAACATATGGCTACAATTCTTATACATTTATGAACCCCAAACTGCTAAACATTCCAGTTGGTTAATTATTTTATATTGAAATTGCAAACATTCAAAGATTAGTGTACCTAAACATTGCCAAAATATCGATGTGAAACAAGGCAACAAGGGCTCCAGAGGAGACCCCCTCTGGAGAAGACAAAGGAAAGAGGCTTGAACCAAACTAACACCATATTTGACAAAGTATAACTGTATGCAAAATATGAGCTAAATCCGTGATCTCCGCTGTACCGCCTTCTGCATGGTTCTCTCGTGGACGGCCTCTTAATATTAAAAGATTTGTAGGTCAAAAATCTCTTCTCTTCGTCTGCGATGTCCTGTACTAAGTTTACTCCTGCATTGGACCAGTTTTTTTATAAAATGAAGCTCCATCTATTTTAAATAGAGAGTTGTACCAAATAGGGGTTTTGTTGATATCTTCATGCAGGGTTGTTTGCAAAATTTATTTCTGTCCATATTTATATTTCCTTGGAAAAAGGATCTTCGATTTTAAGGATTTTTGTGTCGTCCTTATTAAAATTTAGAGGGAATAACTGTTGACCACCGTGTCTTACGAGGTGTGCATCAAAGAGTAGTTTCCATTTGCATTCGTTAGTATGGTCTAAATATCTTTAGATCCATCTTGCTTCTAAAGCACGATTAAAGGTCTGAATACCTAACATTTTTAAACCTCCGTTGCAATATTCATTTATTATCTCACTCCTTCTAATCTTATCTTGCCTCCCATGCCAAAGAAACTTGAACAAAATACTATCTATTTCCTTTATGTCTGGATGGAAGAGAGGACAAGATATAAACTAACTGTGAAGCATCCATACTTTTGATAACAGTAATTTGTAAGTAAGTGTAAGTCTTCTAAAGTGCCAACTGCTCAAAATGTTGCAAAGCTTTTCTTTTCTTTAAATATAATTGTATTCGATTCGCCTTCCTTAGTGGAGAACCAAACGCCTAAAGCTTTAACTCGTTGCTTAGCCCATTTGATGTTTTGTGCTAGAGACAAACAATGAGTTTTGTTTTGTAACGGCTTCTGTTTTTTCATAGTTTATCTTCAAACCAGGAATTGAGGTGAATATAGCTAGCAATGCAAAAGCTGTCTTCAGAGATTTTCTGAATAATTTTCCCAATTAAATTAGCGGCTGGCCATACTAGAATCGCCTGTTTTAAAAACGTGTGTTCTTAACATGTCCATAAAATTTGACCGTTGTTCAACTTCAACGTTCCTGTAAAAGATACTGATAAAAAAAGGGTTCATATTAAGTTTAGAAACAAACAAGAAAAACAAGCACATCCATTAAGCAGAATTGCACACAGGATGTGGACATGTTTTGAAAACAACATGCTAATGGCTTTAGATATGAAGAAACGAGTGTGTAAGAGTCGTTTTGAATTTGGAGTTCCGAAAATGTTTTGGACCCCCCCCCCCTTCACACACACACACAGGGCGAATCTACTTTCACCCGTTCGAAATACGTGATATGCTTTATATCTATTTCTAAATCTGATTATCAAATAACAGCACTTAAACGAACAAAGGCTAGTGACAGATTATTCGTATTCACTTCGACTGCAGATGTCTTTCTCCACATGAGATACCAATGACATTCTGTTCCAAACAGGTTCTTTTCAAATTCAAGTAGTGTTATAAGTAATAGTTTTCAGCGGGCACTAACTGTTTTACTAATTTTAAGCTTTTTAGTTACAAAAGAAGCCTGCATAAGGCACTATAGAAATTTTTTGCTGTTATTGTTAAAAAGTTTTGAGTTTTCTTTCTTGCTTTAAAATAATTATTGAGAAAACGGCCATGGTCTCGTAGATCATTACTGCAGTTGAGTGTAACAACGAGCTCAAGATGCAAATGAAGATATTGATGACAGCATACAGTAAAACAGGGGAGAGCACCAAGAGGAATGCTCCCCCTGGAAATTTTGATCTTGAACCACTTTCAAAAGTGCAGTTTTGATAATATATACAAAATTTTGGCAAAGTTACTGGTTCAAAATTGCTAAAGTCCCGAAAAACTCCCGAGTCCCCCCCTCCGATAAAATATCCAGTCACTAGCCCCTTCCCCGTAAACAGGTAAAGAATGAGGCGTCCCTAAATGCACGGTAGGGAATGAATCTGGTGCAAATAACTGGTTAGAGAGGAAGATAGGGATGAAGCAAAGCTGTTGCATTTCTGGCTTTCTCGTCTTGGTTATTAGGAAGACAACTGAGAGATAGAGAGGGCTCTAAGATAAGATGGAAGTGTTTGGAACACCTGGGCTTAGCTGTTTATTCATCTGTTAAGGGGGCTGTCTAGTTAAAATAGGAGCTTCAATACGATGATTTAGTCGTATCTTTGTTGATATATCACCTTAAATTTGTAAAACCGAAATCTAGAATTATGTTGTAATAGTTCGAAGTAATATACCATAGGAGCATATCATCGTAGCAGAAGCAAGCACGTTATCAATATTTCAACTCAGAGAAAAACATAGTTATTCTTCTCAACAGGGGAAGACCTGGGAACGATGTTCTGAGTAGAAGGAAGGGGGCTGGGAAGGAGGAAAGATCCTGGAAGGAGAGAGAGGGGAGGGAGGGAGGGAGGGGAATACTACTTCCGGTAGAGATTCAAATGTACTCAATCTACCAGCTACTCAAGCATACAAATCGCTTGACGTATGGTGATATACATTTTTCTATCTGTCAAGAGAATACTGCATATCGCAGTCTTTCCGCTTTCGAGTGCAAGCAAGCGATCTGTCTGCAGGTAGGAAAAGTATACAGGACTCTATTGCTAATGTTTTGCTCAATTCTTCACAAAAAAAAACCATGTGGACAGGCAACACGTAAGTTTTTGATCAACGCAACTTTATAAAATCCTTGGCCTAGACACGATCTCAGACTAAAACAGGAATTACTGATACAAGTAGTTTCTGAACGAATGCAGTGTTTTTTAATAGCAGTCTTCGATACTGGTGTTAAAAGCAAAGGAAGCGTTCGAACAAAACATTGAGTTTGTACAGTGCCGAAACACACGTGTGCTCGCAAACAACTGATCCGACTTTGGGTTTCGCAGCCCTTCGATATGAGTAAAACAATTCAGTTCAATATTATCTAACGTATTTTAGAAACTGAACGATGCTTTGTTTAAACTTAGTTGTCTTAAAGAATATGAAACGAAATGCACGATCAGGTTAAACTGTTGCAGTGGAGAGTCCTTGTCATGGGTGGATAAATAGGGCGCGCGTTCTGATTCACTGGTTCTCTTCCGATAAATTGCGCCAATTTTGGAACGCTGACAAAATGTTCAAAAACTTCAGAGGAAAAAAGGCTTTAACGGTTTTACCCAAATTATTTTCAGCATGTACGAACTTCAGCCGCATATACATTATATACAGCACGTGTCGATATAGTTAGAAAGAAAGCGGTTATAGGTAACAAAAGACATGCAAGAGTGAGCCTGTGGTGGGTCGGTGTCCCCTTCAAGAGTGAGCCGCAAGGAGAATAGTGAGGGGAATATTGCGAGGAATAGTATGTTATTATCAATTTAATGTTATTTGAAAGTAAATATGAAGACAGCATCAGATATAAGTATCAGTGTCCGGGCCATGTGTGTCTGAGGTTGGCTCTTAGCTACAAATATTCGGATTTACTACACGGAAAGCAATACTCGAGGCTAAATCAAGGGCTCTAGTTGTCTATTTGATTTACTGTATGGACTGTTACCACGGAAATGGTCCGTTTGGATACTTTCCCTCACTCCCGATAAAGTTAAACCACTAAAATCGACATAGAATGAAGTTATAGCATTCATTAAACCCTCCTGTAGAAGATGAACTTAATTTTTTCATAGAACCATTAGCAATATTTCATAAGCCTCGATGACAAAATTATGGAGAAGACAACGGAATTGCCCGCCCAGTAGATTTTATCCTGATGAAGTAGATGTCAAAGAAAGTTTGTTGCTATTTGAAAGTAAAAAAAACCCATAAGCTAAACTATTTACCAACCTCATTTACTCAGGAGGAGCGTTGGGGGGAGTATTGTCTCTCGCTCGTTTTGTACTGCCGCCATACTGATGACCGGTACTCAGTATAAGGCCCTCTCGCTCAATAATTAAAAAATTTAATGTTTTTATATTAAGATAAATCAGGGGTATTAAAAAAACATGGAAGTATTTAGAGCAGTTTCAGTTTAAAGATAGTTATCTCAGAAAACAATTGAATATCAAGCCGTTTTCATTCATTCAGCAACAATAGTAAACTGCTTCAGCGACTGTGTAAACCTATCGTTTACTCGCTGCTAGACACTGTGAACACTGCAGTGTTTGTTATAAAAATACATATTTGTCTTAGGAATAGGAGCTTCATTTTAAATTCTTGTTAAGATAGTTATTACCAAAGATATTCAACCAAAGTGGAATTTGTCACCCGTCATTGAGCGATCACGCTTTAATTTTTGGAATCCTGTAGGACAAGGTTGAACCTCACAAGTCGAAAATTTTGCTTTAGAATTTATAAGAATTTTAATATTTAAGATTTTAGCGAGGAACTGTCGACAGCCACTGTTTGGGATGGCCTCTCTAAATTGAAGAATTTCAAAGATTGTGTTAGCTACTTGTTATGAGATTAAGAGATATTGTTAAATATTTGTTAAAGGAATTTTGGAGATACCGGCTGAACGTCTGAGCCTATAGGAGAGGGGGGAGGCGGGAGGGGGGGGGTATTGGAGAGGGTCTTATATTTAAAACAGTTAGATCCTAAACATGCCCAAACAGTAACGTATCATTATAAGAAAGATCATAAACGCTTAAAAGCAGATAAATAAAAATGTGATATTGTAGTTCCGTATATTGGTTGGAGCATATCATAGTATGTAGTCCAAAGCAGTTTTCATTTCAAATTTTGTTTATCGGTTTCGCTCTGTTTTACTCATATTTTAAAACTTGACAATTTTACTGATTCCAGTTTTGGACTGGATGATTCCCTAGGCATACTTCCAACCCTCAGATGATCGCGTCTCATTTACATTCCCCACAAATAATATATCTTCCGCGTGTGCCCAATGTTGGTGACGTATGACCAATTAAACGTGAATTGCTGCTTTGTGTTAGAAAGGTTAAACAAACCGAGAGTGTAACGTTTTCTTGCCACTGATTTATCTGCGTTTCTTCCTATCAGCTCTTCGGTAAAGCTATTGAGAGACACACGTAGCTGTTGAAGATATCGGTGGAAACCTCACAAGATGCCCAATATTGTAGCAGTCTTGGTACCGCTCAGCATTTTGGCAACTGTAAATGGAATGGACATGCGGAGGGCAGAACAAGGTATGAATACGGAGTTTGTTCTATATCCATCAGAATAACACTGAGAAACACGGTAATGAAATTGACGGAAACAAAATAGCCGGCCAAAAACGTGGTGTATCTTAAGTCCTTCACGGTTCATCGGATCATCAGCAGCTCTGCAAGGTCTTAAAAAGTTCAAGTTTCAGGCCTTGTACAGAGTTGAGTGTATGTGTGTGTGTGTGTGTTTGTGTGTGTGTGTGTGTGAGTGCAACCTCTTTTCGTCATATTGCCAGTGGAGAGGATCGCAAAGCCATTGGTCTAGAATTCTTACATTTCTTAAGGCGTAGATTTAAAAGGTATTTAAAACACACTAGTTCCTGAAAATCAATAGTACTGTCACTCTAATGCACTGATCGGCTGAAGCTGCTGCAAGACAAATAGCTTTAGTTGTAGCGACAAGGTTACATGGGAAGCACTAAAATAAAACAGTTACTTTTTTAGTGTTTCTTCGGCTTTTAAAATTATAAAATCCAGTAGAGAGCGGTACAGATAATCCTTGTCGCAGTCTGGAATTTTAAACCTAACAACCCTGGAACTGCGTGACACAGCTGATGTGTTTTGTAAATAAACCCCCTCTACGCTTTTTGTATCGAGCTACACAGGCCCGAGGCTGCAATGAACATTTGCCTCAGGCACGGAGCCAAGGGCAAATGTGAAACTTTGAGGACACTTTTTAGACGAGGGCCTGTACAGCTCGATACAAAAATAACGCAGAGGGGGTTTATTTATTTATGATTCAACAATAATTTTCTCAATTGACTCGGCAAAACGGCGCGATGAACGCAATGAAACAAAAAAACAAAATTTGTTGAGTTTTAGTGTTTGTGGTATTGATTTATTAACTAGCTCAGTCTTCTTTTCTTTTGTGGCTTTTCCGATCCTAGAATTTGAGTTTTCGGCCATTATACAGCAAAAACAACCAAAAACAAAACAATTTTAAATGCTTTCAAGTGGTTGCAGATATTGGCCCTGTTGTATAGAAGAATATTGGCCCTGCCAGTGTGCATCACGTGATCGATTCTGACCACGATTCTGACGCGTTTTTACAAGAAAATTATTGTTGGATATATATTTGAATATATTACTTCATCTTTACCCAGTTTACCCACATTACGTTACTTTGTTATATGTTCCAGCTAGTTTGTTTTCTTCGATTAATTTTCCACTAAAGTTAAACTTCGAAAATCTGTCGCTTTTATGCTCTTAAAGGTTTCTTTCTGATAATAAAAATGCAAATATGTACTTCAAAAGCGAAACGTGTGATTAACGAGCTTCTAAATCATATTTGAAACAAAGGCACAAAAATAGACATTCTAATAATATATTTTACACCAAGGCAACATCCACCTAGTATCTGAATGTCCATTGTAATATCGTACACTTACATTATTGCTCTTTGATCGCTCCGCCCTTTTCTTTATTAATTCTGGCACTTAAAATGAAGTTATTTATTTTACTTATCAATTTAACATTAAGGACTGTTAATTGCTATTTGCTAGTTAACAATTATTGTCCAACTGAAGGTAACTAATGGCGGACTTTTACCGGGCCGCTTATTATATAAACCCAACAAGTAAAACATTTTGTAAAAACGCATTTGCACAATCGATCCGGGCATAAAATGTTTGTATGCTCGAAAATGTACTGGAAAACTAGATCAAAATGTTATGAATTAAATTTTGCGACGGAAGATTGACCGAAAATATCATTTTGCACGAAAAACTAAATATCCCGCCACCCCCCCACGAAGTCAAGTTGTTTGATCTGCTTAGCTGGTGATCAAGCATGCACAAAAAATTGCATCATACTAACATGACCTGTTTCACTGTTTTGGTCCGGCAGAGGAACGCGATTTCCCAGGAAAGTATGCTTTATCCAAAAGGGCGTTGACCAACTTCCGCAAATTGACCGAGTGCGCAACGGGCCGCAATGCCTGGGACTTTGTGTCTTATGGCTGTTGGTGCGGGGTGAGCGGTGGAGGGACACCAGTCGATGGTATTGATAGGTATGTTGGCCTGTTTTATGAAGTCCTTAGTTATTCCAGTACAAAACAGGACATACTAGGTTCTTGATGGCTTGTGAAGGACTTACTAGGTTCTTTATGCCTTGTGAAGGACTAACTAGGTTCTTTATGCCTTGTGAAAGACTAACTAGGTTCTTTATGCCTTGTGAAGGATATGCTAGGTTCTTGATGGCTTGTGAAGGACTTACTAGGTTCTTTATGGCTTGTGAAGGATATGCTAGGTTCTTGATGGCTTGTAAAGGAGACTACTAGGTTCGTGGTGGCTTGTGAAGGACAAACTAGGTTCTTGATGGCTTGTGAAGGACGTACTAAGTTGTTGATGGCTTGTGAAGGACATACCAAGTTGTTGATGGCTTGTGAAGGACATACTAGGTTCTTGATGCTTTGTGAAGGACTTACTAGGTTCTTGATAGCTTGTGAAGGATATGCTAGGTTCTTGATGGCTTGTAAAGGACATGCTAGGCTCATGGTGGCTTGTGAGGGAGATAATAGGTTCTTGATGGCTTGTGAAGGACATGCTAGGTTCTTGATGGCTTGTGAGGGAGGTAATAGGTTCTCGATGGCTTGTAAAGGACATGCTAGGTTCTTGATGGCTTGTAAAGGACATGCTAGGTTCTTGATGGCTTGTGAGGGAGATAATAGGTTCATGATGGCTTGTAAAGGACACACTAGGTTCGTGATGGCATGTAAAGGACATACTAGTTTCTTGATGGCATGTGAGGGAGATAATAGGTTCATGATGGCTTGTAAAGGACACACTAGGTTCGTGATGGCATGTAAAGGACATACTAGTTTCTTGATGGCATGTAAAGGACATACTTGGAGCGCAAAATTGTTAGAAGCCTTGTGACGGTAAAAAAGGAAATGACGAATAACTGTCATATTTTAGAGCCTTTGACGATTGTCGATTAATAACACAATAAACCGTGTGTTAGAAACTGGCTTGTTTTAAAGGAGTCTTTTAGATTTTTTCAGAAGTTAGAGCCGGTTAGCATGTTCGTGAGACCGGCAAAATATAACACGCGGAACTTTACAGTTACGTTTAAAACCTTCGATTTACTGAAATAAAGACATTAGAACTATTTCGACAATGTTCTTTTCTCTAAATCCTTAGTGACTTAGAAACCAGTGGATGACCTAAACAGGACTGAGCGTGTTTGTAAATGTCAGACAAACAGATCAGTTTAAACAAACAAAATGACAACTTCTCTTCGACATCAGCAGCTTCTGAAGTAGTAGATTTGCGAGTATTGACGGTTGACAATAAAATGTTTCAACAAGCCTTTTGATCGTGGCCATAAACCCCCTTAGTCCCCTCTTAATTTTGTCAAAGTATTTAAAATGGTTTCTATTATCTCATTACTATTATATTCGTGTTTCGGCCCAATTCTACTACACGTAGGAATTTTAATTAAAAATACAAAATCTAATCTAATCTAATTTTATTTTATTTAAAAATACAAAATCTTGGAAGGTTTTTCATGAATACTAATTATCCGTTGACAGCAAAACAAGAGAGTAAGCAAAAGCAAAAACTTGCAGGGTTTGTATTTTCATTGAAGTTCTTAAAAGCGTATGTTCGCTTGTGGCCATGATTCTTTTAAGTATTTCTCAGTGTATATTGAGGAACTCTCAGTAAATCATCTTGCGTTACAGTTCTTTTGTGTCGTCACGCTAGCTTTTTGTTTTGTCTTTAATATTTGTTTGCTGACTGTTGTGGAATCTTTTGAAGTGTTGACATTCTGTAGGCCCACGTTAATGAAACGATTTGTCAGTTATACTTAAACAAGAATAAAGTCAACTGGGTCATTTGTTTCAGAACTTATAGCTTTTTATGCTAAGGACAATCTTTTCTTTTTCCTTTCTTTTGTCAATACAGTGAAACATGCAGAGGGAAAGTTGTTATAACTCTGACGTCATTTTATTCCATGCCAAATTAAATGAGATGGGACATGTAGAAACGCATTTGTATGTCCATCCCACTATTCAATGAAAATTCATGAAAACTACGCCTTCATAAAAAGAGGTAAAGAGGTCGAAATTCAGTCCTATACTGTTACGAAGCAATGAATTTATCAACTCGTAAGAACGGCGAACTCATATCTAATTTTCTACAGATGTTGTAAAGCACATGACAAGTGCTATGACGCGATTATCGACAAACGAGTGTGTGGAATCTTGTCATCAACTGCTGTGTATTACGTCACTTATAAAACAGATCAGAAATGTACAAAGTGCGGTAAGTGTTTGGTATACTCTATCTTCTTTTTCTTCTTCTTCTTCTTCTTCTTCTTCGTCCTTCTCACCATCACAAGCATCAACATCTTCCTTATCATGCGCCGGGCCAGCATCGTAGCTATCATTCAACATGTTGTTTTCTTTTTTAATAATTTTTTTTCGCTCAGTTTTGTTATCATGGGTCGCAACTAAAATAGTTCGGTTGTTATAGCCTTAAAGAAGCCGCTTTTTAGTTTTCTTTTCGCACAGGACCCTCCTTTTCCAGGAAGAAAATAAGCGTTTTTGTGAGGTTAAAGTTTGTTATGAGGTCCTGCACTCTTGTTCTCTTTTTTAACTAAACTACAAGAACAAGCTCATGGAGAACAGTTTCTATATTTTCTCGGCTTAAAATAATCCGCATGCACTATGATTTCAGCGAAAGCCAGTGTAATAACTGAATCTCGCTTGACGCCTCTAAAACAATCGAGGTAGTATTGAGCAACAATTGAGTTGGCTTATTTGTTTTGTTTTTCTGTAGCTCCGACGTCCGTGTACAACAGCAAGAGAGATTGTCGCGATGCGCTCTGTCAGTGCGACACAGCCGCAGTTAAATGTTTCTTGGGCGAGACCTTCAACACCAGATACATGGGGTATAACAACCGCAGGTGCAAGCAAACCTCCTGGCTTCATTCGATGATCGGTGGTTTCTTTCGAAGGAAACTTCAGCAACCACAGGATTGAAATGACTTTGTAATACCTGTTGGTGATGCGCCTTTAAACGGGAGCGGAAGAACTTTCACATTCTAGATATGCCATAGTGTCATTTGTGAATGTAGTTGTCACTGAAGTTGAATATATTTAATTCGTCAAGTTCACTATAGTGCTCGTTATTCATTCCAGTACTGAGCCGACGGAACACAACCGACCGGTTGCATGGAGAGAGAAGAAAAAACGGGCTTAATTGTAATGGAGGGGAAGGCTGGTGGGGCAGTTAAAACATGGTCGCCAATGAGAGGGAAAGAGGAGACCATGGTTTCTTAAAAGTTAGGGAGACTGGGAAGGGAAAGCCATAGACCCCAAGGAGGAGAGTGAGGGGTAATCTATGAGTCAAGCCATGTTACAAGTGGTAACTCCAGATAATGATAATGATAAT
>JANRMR010187650.1:0-10989 GCA_025434825.1 Bergia sp. 'catenularis'
TTTACAAAGAGTAAGTTGTGTTTTCGAACCAGTTATTTGAAGTACTTTAGTAACATATTGAACTATTAATGGCCACTTGGGCCAGAACGTGGGACTTTTCAGTGGTCCGTGGAAGATTTTAGTGGTCTGGGGCCAGCGGACCACTGTTAAGATCGAACCCTGTAAGGATTTTAAAAATTTTAAAAATAAAGTTCTGTAAACTGAATTTTTGGTTGCTCTTTGTTTACAGTTACAGTTTACAGTTATTTTAAAAATTTTCGAGTTTTTAACATCCATACATGTACATATATAATATATAACTACAACTTTTTAACAGATTAGTTTCAGTGTTTTTAATTGTATAATCAAATTCCCCACTTGCCATTATTTTGTACCAAATACACAATTTTAAATCACTTTGAGATATCACAGTGATAAAGTACACCAGAACTTTTTATTTATTATCTTAATATTAAAAATTTCAGTTTTGATTTCATTTGTGGTAACTGGGAAAACATAAAGCCTTTTCATCTTGTGGACTCCTGGTAATCTAGTGGGGATTTCTGGACATTTGGAATAAGATTAGCTAAGTTTTTTTCCATCATAGTGAAATGATTTATGATAACATTAACTATCATTTCTGGTTCTCAATTATTTCAGTACTATTCTCAATGATTTTAAAACTTCCTTGAATTATCCTACATGCAGGTTTGAAACACACTTTTTAATTCCACTCCATACCCTCTTGCTGTCATTTATAATTTTATTCTTTAGAAAGTAAAACATTACAAACACTGGGAAACTAGTTTTGAAAAAACCTGTTTTTCTGCGTGGGCAAGTAAACTGAAAATGTTATGTTGATCAACAAAAGTTGATATGGTATGTTTTTTGCCTTTGGGTTCAGTTGAAAGCTGGCATTTCGAGTGTTCGCCCTTCAAACATCAGCTGTCAACCAAACCCAAAGGCGAAAAACATACCATATCAACTTCTGTTGATCAACAAACATTTAAAACATTACAAACTTTTACTGGCATTTAACAAATATTTGAGTCTGTTTATATAATATTTAAACCTGCAATAGGTTTTGTTTTAAGATATTCTTACATAAATTATTTTTAACTTCAACTGATATTTTTACTGCAGGTGCTATATGAACATGTTGTTTTGAACAGAATTTTAGTTCTCTTCTGGACAGTTGCCTAATGTGAATATTATGCTTATCTACAATTTGACATACTTTGTTATAAAAAAATTCAAACCTGTTAGAAGGTCAGAATTGTTCTTCAACACTGTTTGATAGTTAACTGATCTCACTTCATCAATCAATTCTGTCCCACTAAATCTACAGTATGGAGTAGTCATTTTTATATTCGGTACTTTCTATACTGGCTGAAATGGCTTAATATCTATTGAACATAACTAAAACTGTATAGACAGCTATAACAAAGCTGTGTGGTGACTAGTTAAGTCATTGACCAGATTCCCACTGTTAATATGTACAATAGAATGAAAGAAAATGTAGTAAAACTGAGGAGCAAAATCAGTCAACAGAGATGACACCAGAAACATACTTGAAAGATTTTGCTGTAGTTTTCACAAAATTCTGTGTATATTGTGGCATCCCTTAATTGCAGATTTATCACAACTGAAGTAAACTTTATAATCATGTAGTTACGGTACCTTGTCATAGAGGTGATGGAACTCATTGTATCTCCTGAAGATAAAGTAGCTTTGACCATTTGGATGCTTCACTAATACTTTGTAAACCTAAAATTAACAAAAATTAAATAAAATATAGATTTATAGCTCAATTTAATCACTGCCATGAGTACACCTCACCCATTTACTATTCCCCAGGTCTTTGACTATTAACTTCCTCCACACACCTCCCACCATTCTTTAGCCCACACTGCAGACACTCCATACCTCCGGTATAGTATACTGGAGGCACTGAATGTCTGTGGTGCAGGCCAACCATTCTTTAGTATCACCCCTTCATTTAAGCCCCCTCCCCCCCAGACCCCTCTCTAATAAGCTCCCCACTATCTCTAATAAGCTCCTCTCTTTAACATGCACCCTGTCGGGAAGGCTTGAAAATTGATAAGTCCCAGAGGAGTATATTAGAGCATCAAGGTGGGTTGTGATGGCAAATAAATATTTAAAAAAATTAAAATGAATAATATATGGGGCTCTTAGAGCTTGTTTAAATTATTTTAATGTTACCATTTGTCTCATTTCTATTGGCAATGCAATCCAACCTCTTATCCACCTGGGGAAGATACTGTTTAAATATTTCTGGCACTGCAATATACTTTAAGATTTAGTAACTTTTCATGAGGGTGAATTATAATCAATTCAGAATTGTATAAACAAGCAATTGAACAATGTCAATTTATTGTTCACTTACAGAATTGGGACTCGATGTTTTTTCATATTGTAGTACCAAAAAACAATTTTGATGATTTACCGAATTCTGGTACAATACCTCCTGAAGGATATGGAAAGGAATGGATATCTAATTTCATATTAAGTACTTTGGAGTTACACTAAAATAAATTAACCTTCAGTTTGGTTAGAAGAGAGAGTGGATTTTCTACAAATGGTACAAATTGTATTACACTGATCTTCAAATCTGATTAATTCTGCTGTCATTAGATTCGAACGTCTTATCTGTCAAGATACGTTTGACCAAAGAAAGAATCATTTGCACAAGACAAACATAAAAGTTGACAAAACTCCTCATAACATGACATCGGCAAAACGAAAAAAGCTAACGTTCGAGAAGCTGTTACAGAAACGCGTACAGAAATGTGTTCACGAAATACTCTTGGCCAAAGTAACGCAACCGCTTGGCAGGATTTGAATTTGAACGACATTACATTCCAAGCTTTCTGCACGCTTTGAAGACTCGAGCAAACAAGACTGAGGTAGTTTTAAGATCTTACAAATTTTGTCAAACGACAAGCTTTTTCTAACTTCAAGCTGTGAGATCAGTTGGATGGAGAAGTTGACATAATTCTGAAATTTTTCTTTCAAAAGGGGTGGGGTGTGAATACATTCCGCGAGCTGCACAGAGACCGAAGATCGAACGATTCAATTTGACATGTGCTGAAAAAATATGGTATCAAAGTTGACAGAGAAAACAATCGAACTAGTGAGTTTCCTGTTAAAAATATGTTTGTCAAGGGAGCGGATTCAGTGACAACAACAAAGTCCTTGCTCTCGATTGCGCGAAACGATTTTCCCAGTTTAAAATGTCATGTTACAGTCAATTCCGAGATGCCCAACTTCACTATATTTTTGTTCAGTGCATCGACTGCTTCCAGCTATAGGAATTATGCAGTATTAAATAGAATAAATAAAGCATTTTAACTACATACAGATGTACAACAAAATGACTACTGTGGAATTCTGTGAAGCACAAGCCGCTCCATTTTTGCGTCTTTAAAAAATGAACGGCAGCACCAAGCACACATTGGCACAATTAAAATATACTAGCAAGGTAATCCGCGACACATAACAAAGCCTTTGAACAAATAAAGCTTTGCAAGAATATCTAATCTAAGGCCACTGCTATGTTTTCACTTAATTCAACCCGTTCTGGTTCTGAACATGATTGCGAAAACAAACAGTAACAGCTTTTCAATCGTACGAGTATAATCATACGATAGTTTTGTTGTGCTACTCCGTGCTGGGTAAATTTTTACCTACCGTAAATCGCTTCGATTTCTCAGAACTGAGTGTTTCTGAGTCCGGAACAGTGACTCCAATGGTTGCTCCTGACATTTTTGCAAATACCAAGGAACTACAAAGTTATGGAAGCCAAATGCGGTAATATAAGAGCGATTTTCTCGAGGTTAAATTATTTTAGGGCATGCAGATTCGGAACGTCTTCCGCCAAGAGGCCACTCGATTTCCGAAGACACCAAAGTTATATTTTGTCAGTCAGTTGCAGAATACGATGTTTTAAACATCAGCAACTGTACCTACACTAAAATAGAAAAGTTGTATCTTTGAAAATGTCTTCAATGGGGCCAAAACGCCTGAGAAAATTAGCAACTCCAACTGAACTGTTTGTCCCAAATGGTCTCGAGTTCGCGAACACTACAAGATCAAGTGGACTGGGACTGAACATCTTTCGTTATCTGTTATGAGAAGAATCTCGGTTTTGATCAACAGCATATCAGCTGTCATTTTTCAAGCGGTTGCCAAATATAAATATTCCTCGTTTTACGCATCAATAAAAAATGAAAATAACTTTAATCTATTCCTGCACTATAACTGGTAACTTTTAAGAGACTAAATATTTCTACCAAACGCGTAGAAACGTAAAGATCGAGAATGGAAATTCTTGCAATATCACCTGGAATGTTGTTTGTTTCCTGGCGCACGTTTCTCGGAATGAAATGAAATTAATTGTTCCAGAAATATACACTTCTATTTTAAACTGGAACGATGTGAACCGAAACCGGGATCGAAACATAAACAAGATTGACGTTTTTCTGTCTTATTTTAGCAAAAGTTTTAAGAAGCTTTTTAGTTTTAGATATTTTACAAAACAACAATACATTAATTGTTTCCCAAGTCCACTGGGAGTTGTTTGGTTGTGTGGGGCTGTGTAGGCGGCCGGATCTCTTTGAGTGGGGTGGTATAAAGAGAGCAAAACCAGAAAAAAAATACGTGCTTACGTCTCATAAAAATTTGAACAGGATTTTATTTAAGGAAATACTTGTAAAGATAAGAGCGAATACTGATCGTTGTTTTCTTAAAAACAGCACTACAACTCTTCGAAAAAAATACAAAATAGCAACAAAGACAAATTAAACCTCTCAGTTCAGTATAAAACTGAGCCCACTCTAAAGAAATGATTTTCACAAGTCCATAGATTTTTCCCCTGGCCGTAAAACCGATGTGGCTGCAGTATAAAGGCGGGTTAAAGCTGAACACACACGAAAATCAAACTTACAATTTTATTTGTCTATAGTTCTTTTGTTTTTCTGACTGATAGGTTTTGAAAAGCATTGTTTGTTCCGGTTTCGACACCTCCCACCAAAATTACAAAATTTGGCCTTTCGGCTGCTTTGGTCGGGGATGCTCGTAGCTATAGCTGAACTTTTGTTCATAGTATAGGCAAGTGTTTAAAAGCGGTGAAAGATTTTTCGTTATCTTCAATGTTTGATCACTTCTGTTTGAAATCGAGATCGACTTTATTCAACAACTGATTCAAAGTCAGTTTATAATAGGCTGTTTTCTAAAGAAACAAACACAAAAAATGTCCTGTATGACCTGTACAATCATTGGGATTGTTTTAAGACGAAGCCAAGCGGAAACTCAACCGTTGTGGTTTATTGAATCAAGTTTAGTATAAATTGTAGATTCTAAAATGTTAATGTACAGTATGTATGGTGAACTAAGGTATTAATTTCGTAGTCTACAGAATGACAATAAAAGCTACCTGGTTGCCAGCATAATTTTTTTTTCTGTCCGCTTACCTGGCCAACGCAGGCTCTTGGTAATAAAGACCTGCCTACCCGTCTAGATTTTTAGGCCTAATTATTTAAGTTACACCAGCTGCAATAAGACTGCGTGCAGTTTCGGTTCAAGACAAGTAAGCGAAAGGGATTAGCGTCACGGATATTCAATCTTTGTCAGTCCGTAAGAGGATGATTCATGTACACTTCGCCAACTACAACTTGACAGTAAAATCGCATCGGAAGGTGACTAAGGTCTAAGTCCTAAGTAAAGCCAGAGAATTTCATGGTCTTGACAAAAGTACGGACGGAGCTGCTAAAAATAAAGAAAAGACTGATTAAGTTTTGGGCAATCGGATATTCAGTTACAAATGACGAAAAGTGGGACAAAGGCTTCAGATTTATACTGACGAACTAAACAGCTTACAAACTTAAAAAAAAGCCAAAACGAAAATTGAAAGGGCAAACAAAATCCTTAAATCGCACCTTGATTCGCAACGAGTTATTGGACAAATATTAAATGTTCAAAAGAGTTACCAAAGAGGTTATAACAAGATGGCAGCCAAAAGCTGTTTTTCCAATGAAAATCATCGACGTAAATCTTAAGATTTGCAAAAATATGCCGATAGATTCTGACATACACAGATCTAAAACTTCAAAATACTGCATATAACTCAACTGAAAACGAATAGTTCGAAATTTTCAAAATAGGCTCGAATTCTCTGAAAAACAAGGGATATAAACAACCCGTGTTTTTTGTTGTTTTGACCATTTGAGTCTCAAAGAATATAGATGAATGAAAAACAAAAACAATGTAGTTTAAAAGGAACAGTATTAGCAATTGACTATTGTTTGTGGCAGGTACACGAGCGTTGTAACATGTGCCACACATCGAAAACAGACTTGCTTTCAAAAGTCTCCAGCCGGTTTTTAGTCTCTCCTCGATGATAATCACGATAGAACAAAGGATGTTTTCTTCAGTCACGACAATTATTTTGAACATATCAGGCAGCACAACACTGGTGTGGCCTAAAATAGCCGACATGGTTGGTTACAAAATACGGGTCCGACGAGATTGTGCTTGTTCATTTTGTAAAATCGACAGAGCGCAAAAACAGCGATTAATACATATACAATTATTATAACTTATACAAGACAAAGATGTCAAAGTTTGAATGTTTAATTTTGTTACCATACACGCTTTTTATAAGAACAACTTTATAAGAACAACGAGGCTCAAATCGCCCAAAATTTAAGAACAATTTAAGAACAAACTCAGGCCGAGGCTCGATAACCATGAAAATTTTTCAGGTAGAAACTTGACTGAAACTCGTAATTTAACTTAGCAATACAGTATAAAACACAAAAAGATGCACGGTGTTTCTCGTTTATGCATTATGAAATAATTGTCCCAAATGATACATGTATGGTGCGAGGCGTTTCGTTTTCCAATGCCTTATTTCTATTTTGTTTTTCTTCAACTCAAACCGCTCATAGAAATAAGAACAAATGAAGAACAATTTGAGGTTGAAGTCGCCAAAGAATTAAGAACAATTAACCTCGGCAAACTTTACTAATTAAAAAAGAGTGTGTAGGCCTCAGGGCCTGTTTGTATGGAGGCGGGCCAGCCCGGTTAGCGGGACGAACTTTTTTTATTGTTTACATGGGAAAATTTTGTCTCGCTAACCGGGTCAGCCCGCCTTCTCATATAAACGAAACAATATGTTTATATGAGCCGGAAATAGGCGTATGGCGAGATCTCGCCTAAACGGGCTGAACGGGCTGGCCCGCCTCCATATAAACAGGCCCTCAGTAAGCTTCTGATGAAACACAGCAGCAGCTGAAAGAAACCAAAGAAATGCATGTTTATTTTTTGCTGATAGAAAGATCACCTTTCAAAAAGGAGAAGGCCCTCTGTCCCAAACCCGCCTCTTTCTGGGACCCGAAACGCTTTAAGTCGCACAAAGTCGCTTTAAGTCGCGCAATGTTGCCCGGGTTTGGGGGATAATTTAGTAAGTAAGTGTTGTGGTCGAATTTAACCTCAATTGCAGACAGAGGCTGAATTGCTGGAGCTTTACAATGTTGTCGGGGGATTTGAAGACAAGACTGCATTTTACAGGCGCATATTACTGCCCGGCGCAGTTTACAATATTTCTGGGGATAAATGCCCCCTGCGACCAGGACAGGACAGACCACAACACCGGGTAGCAACTCTACTCTTATCGATGATTGTGTGGGTTCTTTTGAGTTCTCAGCTGGACTGGCGAGAGACTAGACCAACGGCTTTACGTCCCTGTCCACGGACGATGTGGCAAAAGGAAGGCCGCACAAATATTCAATCCTCGGCAAGGCCGGGGATTGAACCTGGGGCGTTCCGCTTGGCAGTCAGAGATCTTACCAACTGAGCCAAGCTCGCGCACACATTTATCCTTAAGTCGCTTTAAATCGCCTTAAGTTGACAAAGTCGCACAAGGTAGCCCAGGTTTGGGTGGTGGTCTTTCCCTAAGTCGCCTTAAGTCACCTTAAATCGCTTTAAGTCGCCTTAAGTCGAACAAAGTTGCACAATGTCGACCAGGTTTTGGGGATCATTTATCTTTTTTTTTTATTTATTTATTTATTTCATATTTTTTACATTAATATGATTACAATACTACTAACAATTACATTATTAAGCTAGTATTACAGGCAATAAGTAGAGAAATTAAATAAAATTGGAATAAACTAACTTAATTTGACAAGTTCTGAGTTTGACTACCTAATAAAGCCAATACAGGGTCCCACTTTTTCTTGAATGACTCTTTTGCGTGAGAGGGATAAGCAATGTATTTTTCTATACTTATTTTTTCTTTCAGTAATGCAATAAGCGTTTGAACGTTTGGAATAATCTTGAAATGATTGCTTCTATAGATATGGAATTTTGCAATTAAGAGAATGTGATTCAAGGTTAAGTCAGTCTTTTTGTTTGATATTACTCCGTATAGAATTTCAGCTTGCCTTAGATGAAGTTTTGAATTCTTAATACTGTACCAGTTTTGAAAGCTTAGCCAGAAGTCTTTCGCGTATTGACATTCTAGAAACATATGTTTTATATCCTGTGAGCCATGTTGGCAAAGCGGGCAGTTTGCCGTATCAACTATTCCCATTTTGTAGAGTAGACAGTTTATTGGGAGTATGTTATGTATAACTTTGTACTGGAACATGGAAAGCTTTGTTTCGGGAGTAACAGTAAACGGTATCGAATAGATGTGTGGGAGGTCTTCTTCGTTAACTCCAAATTTGAGTATCTTCTCTTGCGATGTAGGGGGTTCCGTTTCTTTGGAAACTAACAAGTTGTAGGCTTTCTTGCTGGAAAGACTCTTTAATAATGCTATTTTTTCTTTATCCAAACTTTCGTTTTGATTGTTCGTATCAGCTTTACTGAGTCGCCTTAAGTAGTAAGCCTTCCTTAACTTTGACCAAAATGGAGCTTGTGAGTTATGTGTAACAAATTTGGAACTTAACCTTAATTTGAAACGGTTGAGAAATGCAAAGGAGATCGGTTTTCGCTCCGCCCGAAGCCACTGTATAGAGAAAAAAACTTTTAAAACGCTACTCTTGTTATTTACACAAGCCTGTTCCTTTTTCTGACGTCTTCAAAATGATGTTTAAAGCTAAAATGTAATTTAAAACTTAAAAACAATTAGCCTGAATAAACAGCGTACATCTTATGCATGCATTTAGGAAAATAACCATTAAGTTTGCCTTTGACTAGATGAATCCACTAAAAGTTCTCATAAAGAGCTAGCAAAGTAAAATGAAACAAATTTTCGTTACTTTGGTAAAAATCACCGGTGACTGTTTTCGAGACCTGCTTGTCGTTTTCTATTATGTATTCAAAGGTTTACTGACTTTCAGAAGTCAAATTTCAACTGTAAAAGGTCCTGAAGTACACTCAAACTCTTGATTTAAAAGCTCAACATTTTGAACTTGTCCAGTCTCCATTCTTTACCTTTCAACGTTTTTTACTTGTGTAGCTTAAAATAACATGTTTAAAAACGTTTACCTATATCGAGTGAAGTTAAACTGCACAATAAAAACATAAAATTTGAAAACATTTGTTATTATTGACATCAGATTTTCGTTATGAGACTGTTAATCATTATCTGGTTGAAAGGTTAGGTGGAGAATTTTAGTAATCCTGTTGATATTAAAAGGACGATTTTATCAAAGTATAACAGCTGTTTGGTCTGAAAACGTGTCCAAAGGTGGAGATCATTCACGTACACTGGTTAGTTCGCAGCTCTTCTGACGATTTCTTAAATAATGTGGGCTTCAGTCGTTCAGTGCTTTGTATTCAAGGGCAGATTTAGGGCGACGGGAAAATAGTGTAAGAATTTGGCAGCAAGCCACCCTTCCTTGGGGCTAGCAAAACAACAAAATAAAATGGTAATAAGAAATCTGACTGGGAGTTCGGCACCGACATTGATTTAAATTATATAATATCGAATAATAGTGCTTGACTAATTTTTTCATTACTCAAATGTTGATAGGGTTGGATAAATTACTTTTTAAAATGGTTATTATGGTTGGGTAAATAAAAATATTTTTTGTTTCTCTATTTCTTTCGGTATAAACCCACCGTATGAAAAATAACAAACCGCCCATTATTTTTCCGGAGGGGGTGTGAAATTTGAAAAAAGTGTTGTTTGCAGAGCTTAAAAAGTATACATAAACTATTTGCAAGAGTACAAAGTAAAAAATATAGTGTTTACAAGCAAGCGACAGCAAGATCACCTGGTATTACACTAGAAATTACAAAATAGTTGATATGGTGTGTAGGCATAGAAGTGTCGGTGAAAAGTTTACTGGAGATAACTTGAAGGAGGAAGTTTTTCGTAATGCCCAGAGAAAGAAGGGTATATAATTAGAAAATTTTAAATTAAAGCTGAAACAGCAAACCGTGATGAGGATATGATATTGATTTAGAGCACTTTGCCACGGGGACTGAGTGGAGTCATTACAGTCAACGGAAGTGACGCAAGAACCGTAATCAGGAATTTCGTTGTAGATTTCAAAACTGCAGACGGCACGTTTAAAAACTTGAATTAAAACTTGAAACGTCTGCTGCTTACGGTGGCCCATAGGGGACATCATGTATTCGAAAACAATTTTCTTAATCGCGAGTTATATGGCGCGATCGCGACTTAGTTGTCACGTGATAATGGGACACGTGCTTGCAGACGCACAGTCCATCGATCAAAAATGGCTGTGTCGGTAGAGAAGGTAAATTTAAGTTGACAAATTACGATACTACTTTCAATTCTCTGATAAAAAAAAATACATCTCCGTTACTTATTCTTCCGAATGCATTTGTATATAGTAGTATGATCATTTCGTTTCTTTCTTCCTAAACAAGGCCTGAATGTGCCATTATTTAGCAAAATACGTCAGTTTAGGAAGTTCGACTGTTGCGTCAAACGTCGACTTAATACATCGATCCGAACCAGTGCAGTGCTCAGAATGCAGAACGGGTTTTCGAAAAAAAAAATCAAAATGGCGT
>JANRMR010187694.1:0-10982 GCA_025434825.1 Bergia sp. 'catenularis'
ATCTATCTATCTATCTATCTATCTATCTATCTATCTGTCTGTCTGTCTGTCTGTCTGTCTATCTATCTATCTATCTAAGATGTTCGAAATTTAGCCACAGCACTTCGGATCTAAAAACAACAAATATTTCTCACAAAAATATTTGAGGTTATTGTCCTGTACAGCTTAATACGTTTCAATTTTTTGTGGCACATTTTACTTAAAATATCTTTAATACAGTTTTAATAAAACTATCATTCCCTTATTGTATAAAAATGCCAATCAAATTAACCTTAAACTGCCTAAGAAGCATTTTCGTTTGACTTTGTGACCTGCCGTGTAGCATGAAAATTTTGCGGGAGTTATATTTACGGATTGGTGATTCAGTTTTCTGTTTTGCGGGAACAAGCTTTTGCGGCTCGAGATGACTGTAATTTCTGCAGGTAACTAAGTTTTACGACTTTTTGTTCAAACAGCAGAACATGAACAAGGAAGGAAAAGTAATATTTTCAACTTTAATAACTTGTTGAGTTACGGCTTACACACATAGAAGCATTTCAATGAATTGGTGAAATTAATTTATACTAGAGACGGATTATCCGCCTGGAGAACTTGGGAAAAGATTTTTAGTTCGCCTGATAATTCATCTGTGTTTAAATACGGGCGAAAAGACGAATTATCCATGTGGTGAAATTTCTGCTTAGTTACGAACTTACTTAGGTGGTTCGTCCACATGGATAGTTTGTCTTTTCGCCCATATTTATACACAGACGAATCATCAGACGAACCAGAAAAACTTTGCCCAAGTTCGTCCACTGAGACGGATAATCCATCTCTAGTTTAAGAAGAGCCAATTCCATTTAATCTTCGAAGTGATACCTTACAGCTCAAAAGGACTGAAAAGACAAGAGAATCAATCTTAATATCCCTGTTTACGCTCAATGTTTACCGACAGGTTTATTAAAAGTAGAGTTCTTTTATTGGATTGAAGGAAGTCTTTTTTTTGCGGCGTTTTTTTCTGCGGATCGAGGACAATCTGCAAAATCCGCAAAAATCAAAACCTGCAAAATTTCATGATATACAGTAGGTTGTGATAAATTAAAGCTTCATCCAAACTGGTAGCTCGCTATGGAAGTTTTATGCCTTTGAACCACAAAAATGCTCCTTAAATGTCGACTGCAATGGAACACTTAAGGACGCTTTCTAAAATCGGACAATTATTAACACATAAAAGCCTCAAAAGGCCTAAGTACTTGGGGGGCCCTTAAATCGCCACGGTTGAGGGTAACTTGTAGCAATTTTAAGGTGGCTTTAAGCGATTTAAGGAAAGTTGGGCAAAAAAACTGACCACGACTTAGTGCAACTTAAGGTGACGTTAGGCGATCTAAGGGATATTGAGCAAAAAATTGACCACGACTTAGTGCAACTTAAGGCGACTTAAGGCCTCGGAGTAGGCTTCTTAAAAACAACTGACTAACTTTTGTGTAAATCGATATAGGTAATAATAGTCCAGTACCTGCACTCTCCCTACCTCCGCCCTATATAGGGGCTGGACCCGGCGAGGAAAGAGAGAGTCCAGGATCACTTGCCTGCGCATGCGTCAGGAAATTATATAAACTCTTATATAATAACCATATTAGGTAGCATTTCCAAGTTTAGAAAAGAGTAGTCCTTGTTTGAAAATGACGGATTCTTCGGTCTCGTTCGATGAAGAGTTTCTGAAAGCAGCTGATTATTTTTTTTAGAAAGTGCAATTTACTGTTTTCACCAAAAGAAGGACATCTCAAGGCTATACATGCGGCCGTGAAGGGGAAAGACTGGGCGAGAGTTTGCCGGGATTGGCTAAACCTGACGCATGCGCAGGCAAGTGATCCTGGACTCCCCCTCCCTCGCCGGGTCCGGCCCCTATCGAGGGCGGGGGTAGGGAGAGTGCAGGTACTGGACTATATAAGTAACGGAAAGCGTGCTAACCCCGATGAGTTTACTGCTTAGTTGCTAGCATTGGAATAAACACAAAGTTTTACAGAATTTAATATAAAAAATACTTTCTAATGACAACTCCCCGCAAGGGGCTTTTCAGTGAATTATTTAATTGAATTAAATATAACTTATAAGGGTTAAAAAGGGTTCTTTCACGGGTTTGTGCATGCGCAAGATTTTATTGACAAGTAAACCGTTTCAGACTATAACAGACGCTGTTCAGATCCAATCTGAGTTTTTCAAGAGGTTAATGGCACGGATGGTCTGTTTTAGGAGGCGATTAAGTTGGATTGTAGTTGTCAATTCTTGTGTTCCAGGTCGGAACACAAACGGATAAAATTGCTTTAAAACTCATAAAACCTTGACAGAAGTGATTAATCACTGTCTTTTGATGCTTTCTTTAAAATTCTTTTGATAAATACCGTAAAAAATGTAACTTTTGGAAAAAGATTAAATCAAATGATTCGGCCGTGAAAGATTCCCTTTAAAAACCACAACTGGCAGGGAGACTGGCCAGAAAAACCAGTGTGGCTGGCGGGCAGAACAATCGACTCGGGACCTCCGGGTTGCGAGTCAGCACTTTGAACCGCTCGGCCACGCTGCCACCCTAAATGCAAAATTTCAGGTATTACTCGATCATCAACCACCCTTGATACAAATTTAGAATCTCTTTCTTTACTCGATGATGGCGTAAAAAGCAACTAAACTTCACAATTATGCAACAGAATGGGCTTTACCAAAGAACAAAAAAGACTAGAATGCTTCCACCATAAAGACTATAATTAGTATAAATATTTATATTGTTCAGAAGACCATGCAGTTTTCTTATCGACTTGTTGTTTTACAATGCTTTTTGTACTGGTCTAATAGATCCAGAATTTCAAATTTTACTCCTAAATAGATATAGTTATCAGCATCTGAAAATCCCTCACCATTTATAAAGAAACAGAGACTGACTATCTTACCGATTTTTTTAAAAACAAGGTTTTAGTTTTCTCATGTTTAACAGTCTTTTTCCAGCGTTCAGTTTAACCTCTAAAAACATTAATACTTTAGTAATAACTTTTAATTATAACTCGAAAGAACACAGAGTTCCCCTCTTTGCAGGTTTTTCTTTTATCCGTTGAAACCTGTCAGTAAAACATGTACAATTCTAAGTTAAGTTCCAATAACAAGTTAATGAGTGCTGCACGTGTTTTTAATAATTAAAACAGCAACCAGAAATCAGATTTGCAAGTACCTGCTATATGCCGCGCAGCTCCTAATATTTACAGTCGCCTCTGCTGACATGCTGACATGATAGATATTGAATATTAAAACAACGTGTGATGTATTCTAGTGACTGGAATAATTCTGTTTAAAAACGGAAAAAAAGAAACGAGGTTCTTTTCGCGTGTTCGACTGGATACACCTTTAAATCAACAGTGGCATTTAACAATTGTCTTTTAGTACTTGCGTACGTATTTTCAACGGATTGTCTTAAAATAACTATTTCTGTGTGTGTGTTCTGTTTTGTTTTGTTTTGTTTTATTTTGGTCGAAAACAATTCGGGGGAAACCCCTCGCTAAACCGGCGTGTTAGATTGAATTTGTGTTGGCATAACTAAACTATCAATATCGAAAAAACTTGAACTTTTTGCCGAAAATTTATTTGTCACACATCAAACTCTTTTCAAGCCAGTAAATTAAAACAGAATAGACCACACTGCACGCGCTGATAAAAACAAAAATGATCCGCTGAACACATGTGAAACCTTTTGGACAGCTTAGTTTATGCACTGAAACAATCACAAATATGGTTCTTTCTCAGCTTTTGCAACAATGCATAAAAAATACGAACATACAGATCGAAGTTAACAGTAAACCTATGACGAATGAACTGACAATTTCAACCTTCCTATGACTGCTTACAATTATCTGTTGAATATGGATGCATTTATCAGAAGCAAAAGTTGATATGGCAAAATATCATTGATCCGGAAAGCTTCAATTTGAGAATATACATTTAGTATAATTAAAGCGTGATCAGCCCTTTTGTTTTTCTGACCATGTTTCAAAACGAAATTACTGAGTTTCGCTTGAAACTCTTGACTTTTTTCCTTTTTTTCAAAGACTGATCAGAAACGGCTATAAAAGTTAACGCTAAGAAATCGCGATATCTAGCGGATATCGAAACGTCGATGATTTCATTTCTTAGCGTTAACTTTTATCACTAAAAGTTTTAAAATAAAGTTTCTTAATAGACCCGAAATTACGAAATCTTAATTTATCAGTCAGTTTTAGAGATTATCAAAATACTTGAAAATTTCTAGATTAGTTTGCACTGGACCCGAAAAACTTTAACCACTGGAGTGACATTTGAGAAGTTGCTAGATTCTCATGTCTTGTCTCCGTACATTTCCTATTATAAACTTGTGAGAATTTTGCATTTCATCTTACGGAGTTTGGAGTGAAAGATGAATTCGTCTATTCTCAATACTTATCATTAACTTATTTTGTAATGTACTGTAAAGAGAAAATAGATGTTGATCAACTTCAGGTAGGGGTGAAAGGTCTTTTTTAAAAGAGAGCCGCCGCTCAGATGGTGAAATGGGGTCTTGGCATTGTCATGATTCTGTCACATACTACCAACTATCTCATTTCTGCAAATTCACAAACCACGGATGCTCTCTTAGACAGTTTGAGACGCTTTACAATACGATACGATACGACTAATTATAGAGCAGCCCTTTTGGTTGAATTTTATAGTTACTTTGACAATGATAAAATTAAAGGGGATTTTTCAAGGTTGGACTATTGAAGTTTCCTTTTTCAGAAGTTTCACTTTTATGTCATTCGCCCACAGAAATTTAAAGGTTTACACCTTGATTCGCCAAAAAGGAATCACAAATTTGCAGGTTTGAAGCATTTTAGGCCAATTTATTACTTTGTGTTCCGGCCCGGAACATCACTGATAACACGATCCATAAGAGGACAAATAATACAATCCATCTTACATCGCCACCTAAAACGAACCATCCGCACTATTTGCCCGTCGAAAAACTTAAATTGGTATCTGAACAGTGTCTTGTTTATAGATATTTTAGCTTGAAACAATTTTCTTGTCAATAAGCCTTGAGCATGCGCAAAGCTGTGAAAGTGCCCCTTAAACGTTTTAATCAGATTAGATGCACCTAAAAAATAGGACTTGTTGACGTTAAAACATAAGGCAATAAAAGAGCTTTCGTTGTAGCATTCATGTTTCATGGTCAAGGACTAATTCGATCTTTTGTTAATCCTCACAAACATCAGCCATCTTAGTAATTCACGGAAGAGGTCGAACGGATACAGAAAAGGGCGCCACGATTAATCTTCCCTCAAATCTCCCACGGCCAGGCTTAAATAATAATAATAATAATAATAATAATAAGTTAATAATAATATTAATAACAATTTATTATTTATTATTTATACAGCGCAAATTAACATTTGAATGTGATCAAAATGCGCCTTTAGAACAAACTCAGTTGCTAAATCCTGCACAAAGTTGCAACGGGCTCTGCCAGCGACATTTCATGAAGATAACCGAACTTGAACACAAACTGCATGTCATTTTACCTCCAAAACGGAACGATATTAGAAATGCAGACAATTTTTATAGTCTTTTCCGCTGCCGCACATGACCTACAGTTTCAAGAGTTAAGTTCTATTCCCAGTTTATCACCCTTTTTAATAATTTCTACTTTTTTAATCACTTATAGTTCGTTCTCACCCGTTTTCTTCTTGCTCTTCTATTCAATGTAAATAATCAATTGTAGTAAATAGTTTTATTTTGTAATTTGTACCATAGCAATTTAGCCCTTCGTTGCCCTGGGTGTTTAGTGGAAACAAAGTAAATATTGATTTTGAAGTCATTGAACTTTCCTTCTTTCAGTCCGAACAATTCCCATACTGAACAGCCTTTCCGATTCTGCCATAAACGCTGGCTGAGTTACACACAGCCCTTCACTTCTTTTTTAAATTTCCATATACTTGTATTAGTTTTCACATATATTATTATTGTTTTAATTTACACACCTGCGTGTTTATTTAGTACATCTGCACTGCAGTTGTCGCCTTGGTTACCCAAGCTACTTTGCCACTAAAACTGATTAAAGATAAAGACAGTTGCATATACTGGGCTTAATCGCTTGTCGAAATAACAATTAAAATTTATAAAGCTCTCGTTACATAAAGTGATCAAAAGCGCTTCACAATTAAAATATCAAAACTACCTAACTACTGAAGTATTAAAATCTATGAATTCGATGTTGAGGAAAATCTAATTTGAAAGATATGTTTTGAGTAAGCGTTTAAAACTGTTTAGATTGTTAATAGTCCCAGTTTATATATGGCAATGTTTTCCAAAGTTTTGTGGCTGCAAACTGAAAAATCAATGAAAAATTCTGTCGCCAAGGGAGGTTAAGAACTCGAAAATTGACCGGGGCTGACGAAGCTGTTCATGTTTGTATCTACCGCTATTGGAGGTAGTAATAAAGTTCGTCCGAAAACTCTATTTATCTGTTTGTCAACACCAGTTTGAAACCTTTACCGTTACTTTCCATAAGTTTATACCGTAAGACTTTTCAGCCCCAGCCAGTTTATCAACATCTATCTTCTCCTAACAACATCAATACAAATAAGTTGTTTGGTTGTGAGAACAGATTAACTGATCACCCACAGCAAGGTATATAACATGAAAAGCGAAATTATCCCAAACTTGCTTAATAGCAAAACATGGATACAGTTTGGGAGGATTTAGCTACACATCCTAAGTATTTCTGTAACATATGCGACCACTTAAAATGTCTAATTTCAGATAGAGACAAACAGTGACCAAGTGACGAACAATGAAAAATCCGTCATTTAACTGTAAATTTTACGATTCATTTTAAAATTTTAAAAGCATTTAGTATATTCCTTTCTAGTTGGTAGGGCAAAGAACCATTAAACTTTAAAGATATTCTGTCTTGAATTGAATACTGAAGTTACTATTATATTTACAAAACGCAGAATATGAAATTAGCGGCGTCAAATCGTACTTGAGTGAGCTAAGTAAATAAACACACAAGGCCGTAAAGATTAACAATAACTATTTGTGTTATATTTATTAACGTTAAAATCTAATTCCTATAATCTGACAAAAGAAAAAAACGCTAGCATTTAACAAGAATTTTGATATTTGGTATGGTATCAACGGATCAATTATCTCTCGCGATCGTTAGTGAATAATTGCACTAGCTAGAATTCTGTCATAGCATACACTTGTCAATCACATTACGACTCATCATTTCTCTCGTTAAAATTCACGTTGCTGTGGAGTTTTACAGCTGCTTCGAAAGCATGTCAAACAATTCGGGAACTTTGTCATCGTCGTGAATTCGTTAATGCAAGTAGCTTTGAGAACAGTTTCCTGTTCAGCTTTTTTTGGTCAAGTTTTATCCTCTCAAGCTCTTCTGTTTCGTGTTGTAACTCACAAATATACTTCGTCGCACATCTCAGAATAGCAATTTTCGATACTTTTTCTCGTTTTTCAATTTCTGGCAAGGCGAGATGCAGTTGTCGTAATTTCATTTTCATATTGTCCCTTCTTTGTTTTTCTGTATCGTTGTGAACTGAATTGCTACATTCAATGTTTTTATGCGGTTCACTACACATTTTGCTTTCAGTTCTCTGCGGATTTGTAACCGAATTAGCTTGATCAACAAAGCAACTTACTGCCTTCTTTTCATCATCATTCTTGCAGTTTTGTAAACAAAAATATTTTGTTGTTGCTTGTTTCTTAGCTCGCTTGCAATCGCTTCCTGTTGAAATACCACCTTTGCTTTTACGTATGTCATTTCTGACAGTACTATTTTCACTTTCGCGTTTTCGTTTTTTGCTAATAATCCCGCGGCGTAACTCCTGACTGACTTGTAAATGGTCAACATTCGCGCATTTTCCAAAAAAGTTACCTGTTACACCTTCTGGAATGGAAAAACTACAAACTTGTTCTCCAGAAAAATACCTTTTCTCTTGTTTCTGGCCAGCGTATGTTTTTGTGTGGTCTTGGGTGCAAACAATATCTCGAGTGACCTCGGGATGCGAGAACACTTTTGCGGGTAATGACGGCCGGTTATCGTAGGTTTGAAGTGGCGGGAAATTTGGAATCTGTGTATCTGGAGTCCTCAGTATTGGCGTGTTTCCAGTTGGAGTATCGCTTTCGCAAAAACCTTTACATAGATCCATTCTGGCGCTTGTTTTTCCATATTTGTTCTCCCAAGTTTGGTTTTGCTCACACAGATACTTCAATGTTTTCGAGTAAGGTGTCACACACAATGACTTTTGCAATCTTTTGAAACCGTTTTCTGCATTCACAGACAAACTGTTCGCTACGGTGCCCTCAGAAAACGAAGAATTTTGACTGTTTTGACAGCGTTCAGATTTAAGGATTTCTCTCAAGTTTGTTTGTTTCGCCCTTACCTCTTCCAAGTCAATTGCAGGAAAATTGAATACTGCTGTTTCAGCGATGTCTAGCGTACTATAAAGTCTCTCCACTGGCGTTGGTGTTAGGGCGCACGACTGCAGATAGATATCAAGATCTTCAGAATCGCTCGAGCCGATTCGTTCTCTCGGGAGTTCGGATATATCTCTGATCACTGGATGAACTGACTGAGAAGACTGAGGTTGATCTTGGCTTTCAAACACGTTGTCTGATAACTCTTCAATTTTGTCGTCACTTAATGTTTCTAACAACTCCCCAAAGTCGGGGACGACCTGAGCTTCTTCCATCGAGAAGGTTTGTTCCTCGACTAGCTGATTACCACCACATGGCCGCACTGGATTTGTTTTAGGGACTGGAAACATGCCAAATTTGTTACTACCTTCAAACGACGTTAAACTGTTAAAATGCTGTGAGTGAAGATCCATTCTCCTGTCTGGAGTATTCATTGTGAGTCTAGGTGCCGGCCAGTTCTGTGCACTGTGAAGCAGGCCCCGAGGCTTTAAGCGAACAAGTGCGGCGGTACCATATTTCACTTGATTTGAGGAGTTAAGATGTGGTTAACTATTAATTATGCGTTGGAGAACAAATTGAAAAATTGAAATATTGAAGTGTCAAAAAAATGCAAAATCAGCGGAAATGCGCCCACGTAACATTGCTGTTTGACAACACAGCTGGTATTTTTAAATTGAACATTCCTCAAGTTTGTAAGTTTCCCTTCTTCAACTTTTATAAAGTTTGTTTTTGGGCGGTGAGTTGCATTTCTGATGTAAAATAACAACCTTCTGTTTTGAAAGTCAGGTTGTTTTCCAACCTTGTATCAATGTCGTCATTTTCATGTGCCTTTTGGCACCTGTCGTTTTCGGTCATGTGACCCAATCATGTGACACAACCTGTTTTGTTGTTTATAGTAAAGTAATTGTGCGGTTTTAATGCTATTCATTACTAGATAATAGATTTTAAGAAAAACAAAGATTATCTCAATAACAATCTAACAATTCTGGAACAAAATTATATCGCAGCCTTTTTCAGAAGTGTTTTCAAGTTTCTTAAACTGCAGTTTATAAGTTACTTCCTTGAAGAGAAAATATTCATGAAATCCAATGCTTTGAACCGTTGCCCTTATCTTTGTAACACTTAAGTTGTATTTAAAAGTTTCTAACTTTTTTATTGTTAGTTACAATTTGTAGTTAAAACTGGAGAAAGACAGGTGTATCTCACTATAATTTAGGTTCTCACAACAAGATAAATAGCTGTTACGCAGATCTTCTGGCACAATTTTAAAGACGACGATCAAGAAAATATTCTTTTATTTTCAAAACTGTTACCCAGACAATAAACTCCATGTTTTGGAATGGGCATAAGTCATTTTTATTTTCGTCATGTCATTTTGCAATTATTAGCTTAAGTACAAAAACAAATTGAATTTGTAAACACCTTCGATTCGCTTAAAGCCAGTACACATTTATATTAGCCTTACGACAAAAAAAAGAAAACACTTAGATTGGTTTTCTGCAAAAATACAATATGTACCATCAAGTTTGAGTCTGAGAACTTAAAATTTTCCGCGGATATGCAATATGTACAATTGAGATTGATTTTGAGAACATAAAACTTAAACTTGTTATTAAAATAATATGAAATATTAACAAAACAATGTTGACGAATTGACATGCTAAGTTGTCATTGGTGGTATGACTGTTTTGGCTTAAGAAATTTAAACACAAAATGAAAAGAGAAAAGACGACCATCAGGGGGGTATCCATTCGTCTTACTTTTACAATTTAAATTCCGTATGTTTCTGCTCAGGTGAAAATCACACATTATCTGGCATTTGATGTGTCTTTAAGCATTTGTACTGTACAGGTCTTCATTTAATTTATTACATTTTAAATTTCTGGTCATATCTACTCAAAATACAACAATCTTTCCAGATCTCCATGAAGAGCAAACTTTTTGTAACATTAAAATGCACCGTATCGTAGGATCATAAATAGCGATATTGTCTCTCGTTCTTTCGTCAGTGTTAGAGTGTAAAACATATAGCACCATGCCTGTCTGATTGTGTCTTAAGTATTTTCACTCCAACATTACCTCTGAGTTTTAACTCTGGGAAACTAGTTTTGAAAAAAACTGTTTTTTTCTGCGTGGGCGAGTAAGCTGAATATGTTTTATTGATCAACAAAAGTTGATATGGTATGTTTTTCGCCTTTGGGTTTGGTTGAAACTTTTATTGATCAACGAAACATTATGAATTTTAACTGATTTGCAAGGATATTGTGCTGGTCAAACCGTACTCAATTCAAGCCTTGACTTATTTATAATTCAAAACCTTTCGTTTAGTATTGGAAATTCAAGCCAGCGGCCACATTGTTTTGTGGTGTTTATTGATTGTCACATAAACGGGATACCAACATCACTTTTGTTACAGAACCTTTATATATAATATTGTTCCCAAAACGTGTGCTATATTAGTCCACTCAAAAACAACGGCAAGTCTACAACCTTTTATATATTTGAACCCT
>JANRMR010187717.1:0-10982 GCA_025434825.1 Bergia sp. 'catenularis'
GCGCGGCTTTCTGGGATGGTGCCATATAATCAATTCAGTCAGGCGTTCCTTGCACGCAAGAGCCGATCACCTGGTTAAGATCGACAGTACAGAGCTATTTTAGGAACTAGCGTGTTGACTAGATGTTTGTCGTGTTGGCTGTGGTTTTACAATCGCCGTTCCTTACGTATTTTCCATGTAAGGCGAAAATTAATCGCTGCTTGTCAGGAACTAAATATTCTTTACTGGCAAATAGATTTGAAATTTTAAAAACTGAGAAATTCTCATTTAACCTATTTAAAATTGTGTCTTTTTATTTACTTAAGTTTGGTTTTGATTTTACCATTTGACATTCTGTAAATAAGTTTTGGACATTTTCGCAGTTAGTTTATAATTGAGAGAGATTATGCGAAAGGTGATATTTTACATAATAACGTACAAGTTTCATGTTATTACACAGGCAGCCCAAGCTTTGATTTTGTCATTCAGTGGACAGATAGAAAATATAAGACTTTGTATGGAAGGTACAGAATTACAAGACTTTATATGATAGAAATAAAGATCACTTACCGCAGTTGTCGCTCCGTGTGTCTGTACGTTGTTTGGGGGCCATTGGAGGTCATTTGGGGAAATTTTGGGTTTTGGAGATTCGCCTTTATCACTCTTCCCTACGTACAGACACACTGAAGCGACAACTGCGGTAAGTGATCTTCATTTGTGTCATTTCAACCTATATATTTTGCTGTTACACGAAGGTCGTTCTCCCATACAAAGTCTTTTAATTCTGTACCTTCCATGCAAAGTCTTACATTTAAATCTGTTCACTGAATGACAAAATCAAAACTTGGGCTGCCTGTGGTTACTACAGATTATAAAGTGTTGCATACAGTATTGTTGTATTACCTAACAGAAGTCCTAGCTTACAGTGATTAATTTTATAACACTCTCAACTGTATAGCGAGTTGAGAGTGTTATAAAAGTTTTTAATGAACTTTCAATTAGTATTTTATAGATACCCTGGTAATAAGCAGTTTTTTTTGTAAGTTCCATGCATTTGTATATTTAGTGTTTACTGAGATATTATGGTATTGAATCCAGCTAATTTATGAGGTATGTTAAAGTGATACTCAAAAGCCAAGCAGGGAAAAGAATAGAGCAGTAGTATGCTTTCCAAACTATATATATACAAATTAGATTAGGCCGGAAAATCAAAACATGACTCATATACATATATATTTAGCTTAAATAATACATCGATTCCTTTGACACAGTTGATTCAAAATAAGAGCTATTGGATCCATTTGAAAACTATGAAAGAGCAGTGCTCAAACGCCTTTAAAAATTTTTCGATTTTTCAGCAATCCTTTTTAGGACTTCAACCCCGGTTTTAGGATAAAATATGAGGCCGAACAGCAGCCGTTCAGTGACAATCACTAACACATTCACAAGTGTGCGAAGTGAAAATTTGCCCAATTCTTATTCAAAACAAACACCAATGGTGGAAAACAACGATCAGCATCCAATCAGCAGTCATTTGGCTCGACTGTGATTGGAAGAACGTATGAAAACAAACGTTAAATAATAGAACGTAAATGTGGCATCAAATTTGAAATGAAGGGAAACATTTTTATTTGGCCTTGTGGTAAATTATTTGAAGTGCTTTCCGTTAAAGTACTTTACGCTATTAACTCTTTAATAGGAATACCTATGATTAGAACATAAGCCGGCCGGACCAATGCACTTGTATTATGGCTTCCTAACTTTTGATTGTAAATTGCAGTATTTTCACCAGACTTTCTAGATATGCTTCAACTTTTCTTGCAGTAACTTAAAAAAAAATTCAGGGAAACTGCCAATCAGGAAGTTTAAAAATTTGTTTAAACTGACACTTCCAAACTTTGTCATAATGTTCAACTCTACGTGCTATTTTCGGATCATGGCAGCTTCATACTCATTACTAATAGAGTGTTTTCTAGAGCTGCTTTTTCAATCTAGTGACCGTCTTCCTCGTGGCCCCGTTTTCAAAACTTCACAGCTTACAAGCAACATCTTGCTGGGGCTTAACTAGCATTAGCAGTTCGCCTTGTTGAACAGGCTGGCCAACTTTCACCAAGACGCTGGAAAGAACCCCAGTGATCGGCGAATTACAGCTGCATTCCATTTTCATCGCTTCAACAGTCACCAGGAGCTGATCTTGTAACACACTATCTCCGACTGCTGCGTTAATCTCGCATACATTTCCTGTCACAACGGATCGAACTCCCATGCAGCCCGGTGGAACAGTATAAATGGAATTGGTAGTGTTACTGCAAGACTCGAGGTCCTTACTGCTTGTTGCGCAACGATGTTTGAGCTCCTCCAGACTTTTCTCCTCCTCTTGAAGCATGACAGATGCTGCAGCTTCCTGACTTTCTCGATAACTCTTTATTTCGTCAGCTATGGACCTCAGGAACGCGTTGTACTTTGCGATGTGAAACTCTTCCATCTTCACATCAATTTCAAGCCTTCCAGCGCTGAACTCTCTTCGAAGGCGGTCAAGTTCGGGCTCACTAACTTCAAAGAAACGGATTTGATCAAACATTTCCAGTAGCCAGGGCTTGTCTTTGCTGAACAGCCTCTTGTTGCTAACTGCGAAAGTGTCCCAGATTGTTAGGGTTCTACCAATCAGTTGGTAACCACCGGGACTGTTCATGGGGTAGATACACATGTAGGATCCCCCTAGACCCACCGTTCCTTCTTGTGTGTAGGTACGCGCCGGGTTGTACTTTGAGGTTACTAAGCGATGCAGCGGGTTCACTGGCACGGCACAACACGCTCCAAGGTATACGTCTCCTAATCCCAAGCATATGTAAGATGAAGCAAAGACCTTGTCCTTGACATCCTTGGGTCCTTCGAGACCGTTGTTCTTGGCAATGTATTCAATGTTTGATGGGAGGTAAGGTGCGATAGGGCGCACTGACTTCTTGTACCTGTCGATAGCAAAATTGGGAGATTTTCGTGAGTTGTACATGGAGGAGAAATATAAGCCTAGCTATTTAACAGACACAGGCAAGGTACAATTTTATTTGGAAATATTAAGAAAAAAAATCAAGTACCAATCATACAATTATTTTAAGGGCAATTACACAAACTCGTAGTTGCGAGTTCAGTTACATTTGGCACGGTGTAGGACGCTGTTGAGGTACCAAGAAGGATTGTAAAACTATAATCCAACTTTGATCGTCACTTCTAATGAATTGTTGATTGACAATTTATTTTTCGGAAATACTGGTTATTATTGTAGTCGCTCATTAAATTATGGTAGCGAAGCTCTGATTGGTTCCTCTGCTTTGAAAATTTAGGTAATTATTCCACTCGATTATGTCTTCCATCTCTCGTGGAAATGAGTGGATTGCTGTCTTCTGTGTCTCGTTGGCTATCACTCCTTGTACTACTGCAGCTCATGGAATAATTGTTTTATTGTTCAAGTCATAATTCCCGAGATCGTCCACAAAGTGCTTTTTATTGGCAGCGGGTTTTAGAATTAACAAAAATGTAACCACTTACCTGGAAATAGCTTCGTCCACACCGCTATAATTGAAACACATTGGAAGATGAAACACGCGCGTGGAGATGGAAAGATGAGATATGTCACGAAGCTCGCTGTCAGCTAGGATAACAATTTGAATCAGATCTACCAAGGGCAGGATGGTAGGATCGTAACGAATTTGAAGAGATCGTACCCCAGGAGCTGTCTCTTCTAAACCAGTGATCTCACATTTCAGAAGCCACTGTTCAAGGAAATGCACACGGAAGCGAAGATTCAGATCAAGAACCATTGCACCGTATTCGACCAAGATATACGAATCCCCAGCTAGGCGAATCTTGGCTCCCGGGTGTTCCTTTGAAGGGGGGATATTGTGAAGAACAGCTCTGGTCGGAGGGTAATGGTCTGGGAGAGAGAGAGGATGGGAATCTTGTTTCATGGCAGTTAAGGTGTTGATAAGTTTGTTTTGTTCCAATCGTTTGTGTACTGCATCCCTGATTGTTATTTCACAAAATTTGATTGTGTCTCCGGCCTTCACTTGACCTAAAAAGTAGAAAAAACGTGAGAGTAATCCTATTTTAATCTTACGGCACCGATTGCTCAATAAATACAAATTATTTCAATAGACAAATAACTAAGTAAAGATAATTAAATAATGAATTAATAAATAGATATTAATAACTAAATATTGAATAAATAATATATTAATATTTAAATATTTATCACTAAAAAGCTACTACATTTCAGCTCTGATTACCTTTACAACAACTGCACAAAAGTTTGATGGAAAACCTGTTAATTGTTCTGCCAATTTTAGCCATTAAAACTTGACAACCGTTTATTTTATTTGTGTTTGATTTACCTACTTCCGTCCCACAATGCAGCAGTAACTTAAAGGAAGCTCAGCAGCGCAGCCGGGCGCTGTCTGAAGGGGGGTTCCAACTAGGGATAGGATAGGGTTTGGGGTGATCTGATTTAGGATATTTCCTTTTAATTGCTTCAAGTTGGAGACGTTGGGGGAGGGGGAGGGTGGTCCGGGGACCTAGGAACCCTCCCCTGGCTACGCCCCAGAAGCTGAAAATTTTATTGGTTTTATAACTGGAGAGAATGAAAAATATAAGCGAACTTTGCGCTAAATGTGAAATAGAATAACAGTAATAATAATTATAGTAATAATTAATATTGCCGTAATAATAGGAACAACGACGAAATCAATAACATATTGATTATAATAGTGATAATGGTAATGATAGTGATAGTGATAGCGATAGCAATAGCAGTAATGGCAGTGGCAGTGATTGTTCATTGTAATCATAGTATGGATGAATGAATGAATGAAAACATCAGCATTTTTAAAAAGATAATGGATGAATGGATGGATGAATTAATAGATATATGGATCGGTATTATGAATGTTATACCTATTTTCCACAACTCGGACTGCACTATGGTGCTCGGGCATACGAATCCTCCGAGGCTAGGGCCATCTTGAGCGATAATAATTGGCATGTTCCCGGTGAAGTTGACTGTTCCCACTGCGTACTCGCAATCATGGATGTTAGATGGATGACTCCCGCCTTCACCCCCGTTTTCACGTGACCACTCTGGCGCCGGACCCAACAACCTAATCCCGAGCCTGTTCGAGTTGTGATGAACTTTCCACTTGGTGCTGTAAAACATCTCCATGTCACTATTGGTTAGGAAGTCCGGGTTAGCATGTGGTCCAGGGAGGACACCAATCTCCCATTCTTCACTATACTCTGCGGTTACAGAGGCAATCTCTAAAGTTCTGGTTAGTTTTTTATGCCCAGATTTATTATCTGGCGCTCCTAGTTTAATCACGTCACCGAAAATGAGTGGGCGTCCTTGATAACCGCCTAAGTTTCCATTTGGGAAGGTTGAGGGGCTGCCAAGGTACTCTTGAACATCAAAGTCTCCTGCAACGGCAAGATATGCGCGGGATCCTAGTTTTGTGTTAAGGGAGCCAAGCCCGAGAACGCTTCCACTCTTGATAGTAATACAGCTCCACATGGGTATCACTTTACCATCTAAGTATAAATCAATTGATGCTCCGGTCAAGGCAACATCTGCGTCGCAGTGAAACTTAAGCGTCGGTCCACTGACAGTAATCTCCAGCGCAGAACTGCTTTCAGGATTACCAACAAGACAGTTGGCAATCCTACAAGCGAGGTGATCCATAGGACCGCTGGGGGGTACCCCAATCCGCCATAGGCCTCTTCGCGTGCGACCTGGCCAATTCTGTACGGTGGTAAAGAACCCAGGTGAAAGAACTTCTACGCACCTGGGGCTGAACACAAAGGTTTTTAAGATTTCGGTGTGGGTGTTTGCCAGTACGAAATCTTTGCCCTCAACGAATTCGGTAATGTAATCCAGATTATTTACTGGACCGCTGAACAAGGTGTCCTTCAACAACATGACCGTCTTTTTTACAGCAACAGACCGCGTTGGTCCCCACTGCACAATGTTTGCCAGCAAAGCGTCATAACGTGGTGATATTTTGCAGCCTCGATAAACCCCAGTATCTATAACACGGTTTGAGCTCGGGGTCTCTTGAGGGAGGATAACCTCTGTCACTACTCCTGACGAAGGTTTGAAGCCATTCATTGGATCTTCGGCGTATATTCTGCACTCGATGGCATGTCCACGAGGTTTCAGGGATACTTTGTCTAGATTAACGTTATTAGAAGGATCAGCAATTAGTATCATCCATTCCACCAAATCGACGTCGTAGAGAAGTTCTGTCACTCGATGTTCCACTTGAAGACGCGTATTCATTTCTATAAAACAAAACTGTTTGTTCTCTTCATCAAACAAAAACTCCACGGTTCCAGCTGATTTGTAGTTTATTGACTGACATAGCTGTACTGCCATGTCACACACGCTTTCACGTAGCTCCTCAGAGAGGGCAGGGCAAGGTGCTTCCTCGATTACCTTTTGGTGTCTGCGCTGTACTGAGCATTCGCGTTCACCAAGATGGATAACCCCACCTTTGCCATCCCCAAGCACTTGCACTTCAACATGTCGACATTTTTGGATGTATTTCTCTACGTACAATTTGCCACAGCCAAAGAACTTCACTCCCTGCGTGCGGCAGGTTTCAAACCGTTTTCGTAGTTGGACTTCGTCATCACAAACTTGCATACCGATTCCGCCACCACCGGCTGTCAATTTTAGCACAACTGGATAGCCAATCATCGACGCACATTGGATTGCTTCATCCACAGAGCTGACCAAGCCCGAATCTGACGTTGTTGTCAAGTTGATTCCAAAGCTTTTTGCAAGCGCTTTTGCGCTGTGTTTCTGACTGAAAATTCTCATGTTCTCAGCTGTTGGACCAATGAAGATTATGCCGGCCTCAAAACATTTTTCAGCAAACAAATAGTTCTCCGATTGAAAACCATAGCCAGGATGAATTGCAGTGGCATTGCATTTCCTTGCTGTCTGAATGATATCATCAATGTCTGAGTACGACTTTACAGAATAACTTTCCTTAGAATCTCTGACGTGTAGAGATTGCTGGTCGTCGTTTGTGAAAATAGTCACAAAGTCAATGTTCATTTTAACACAGGTTTTCATGATGCGACAAGCGCACACTCCTCTGTTTGCTATCAAGAGCTTCTTTATTTCACTCATAGTGACAGCAACAACCTTATAGCCTTAACCAAATCTGCAATGAATAAAAACAGGTCAAACACGTAGGAATCAGTTATATAAAACTGAAGAAACGAACATGTATAAATTGAGTTTATCAACGTTATTCTCACTGGATGTTTAGTAGATTTTGGTATGACATCATTATATACATTTTAACTCATTATCATAAATCCAAATTTCAAACAAAAATTTGCCATAAATAAAAAAAATTCAGCAAAGTTCAGCGTTGTTTTCTATGAATGTTAGTCCACTCCGCGCGTCGTGGACTAATAACTCATAGAAAACGCCGCCTCGTCGATTAACTTTTAATTATAATATATCAACACAAGGCTTATAACAAATCCTGTAACCTCACTGGTTCCCCTTTTCACTGTATAAAATCATAACACCTCATGTGATGGAAAACATTCAAAATGGCGGCGTCTTGTTTTGTTGAGATGCCGAAAGAAGAAATTTTTTTTTCAGCCTCATAGTAAAACTACTTTTGATACTGCTATTGAGTGTAACTGTTAGAGCCGCTGGAGTTAAGGAGTATTTAAAGACCATCTCGAAAAATTTCAAAGGTTATTGTTTACGCAAGAAGGACCAAACGAATGATCAGTACAAGCGTGAAAAGTGAAAAGTTGTTTGACAATCAGCATTCAACGAAGCATACAGATCACGAAATGTCTACCTTAAATTGCTGACAAGCTGGTACAACTCTCTCAGGGGCCAACGAGAGTAATTCAGCTCAATTTTCACAAACTATTCGCGGACAAAAGTCTCAAATCCAGGCTTTTTGCCTTTAAAATTCTAATACCTTTTCGATTGGTGCCTTTATGGTTCATTCAGACCCTTTTAACGACTTTCAGCCACCCTTTCACAATTACCGAGCTAAATTTTGAAGCAATAATGGTGAAAAGGGAAATATCACGAAACTATTTTCATAAAACCTTGTGTTTATTTATCATAAAACAGTTATTCGATTCGGCGTTTTTTCGGCGTCGTGGTCTAATAGCTAATAGGGAGCTTAAGTAACCAGGACGCGAACTTGGACGAAGACGGCTGTTGGATTCTTAACTTCCTGTTTTCCCTTTTTTTGTTCGTATGGTTTATTCGTTTCTTTTTTGTCCTTCGTAAAGGAATGCGAATGTAAAGAATTAGAAGCTTTATTTTTGAAGCTGCAAGAAGATTGAAATGATTTATATCGACGTTCACGTTCTTTATAAAACTCCAAAATTGAGCTTTTTACGTTCTGTTTTCTAAAGAAAACGATGAAAAGTGCCCAGCTGTTTTCATTCCCTCGTGAAGTTATTGTATCTGTAATTGGGTCTATTGTTTTGTAACGTTCTTCTTGACGTTCGAGTCCTCGTTGCTTAAGCTCTCACATATGTATATGTATATGTATATGTATATGTATAGGTATAGGTATAGGTATAGGTATATGTATATGTATATGTTTATGTATATGTATAGGTATAGGTATATGTATATGTATAGGTATAGGTATAGGTATAGGTATAGGTATATGTATATTAGTAAAATTTTGCCGTGATCTATTGGAAACACGCAAATCTGATTGTTCCTGAGCGTTTTATAACCACTGTTAGAAAATAGAAGTGATAGTACGCGCGCTCTGATTCGCTGCAGTTGCGTGTTTGCCTCGTTTCTCCCAACACTTTTTTTCGTGTCGTACTATGTCACTCCGTGTTCTATTTTTGTATAGAGCCACGCGCGACACTGTTTGATTCCTTTAATATACAAGGATGGCCGCGACCGAGTGTGTCGCTCACATTTTGGCGTCATTTTTCCGCCGCCATTCTTGCAGTCCGTGACCGTGGCTCGCTCGCACACTCTTTGATCCAATGACCTGAATTTACAATTTTATGAAAATATTGGACAAGCTGAGTAACAAGTAATGGCTATATATGTATTGTACAAGTGTGACTACAAGTGTGAAATAACCACATCTCAAACTAGTTTGGATGAGAACTCAAGAATCAAGCGGCAGATATTTGTTTGTCTTCGACTGGAATTGCAATCGCACAGATAGGGGAAAAGTAGGTTCGAGACTTCAAGGGGCTTTTTGAACTGTGGTGCATTAAGTAAAGGAAAAGGAAGCAGACGTTTTACAAAACATTTAAGGATTGAAAGTTTTTGAATCAAATCAGGAAACTGAAGATTGAAGTTTAGCGGCTCGACAAAGATGGTAGATGTAGAACTCGGAAGGTTCCGACGAATGAAACATACAAAGTTGAAAACAGAACAATTGCAAGCGTGAATTAGGTAAAACTATTCTTTGAGTTGGACTCGCTTTCTTCCTTAATAACTCTTGAAAATTGGTTTTTAAATTTTTCTTGTTTTTGAAGTACCACTACTAGTAGAGGTGCTGGTTTGTATTGAACAACCTTTTTCAGACGAGGGCCTGTATAGCTCGATACAAAAATAGCGGAGAGGGGGGTTTATTTATTTTACAATTCAACAATAATTTTCACAGTAAATACGCACGATGTTATTGGTCAGAATCGATCACATGATGCACGCTGGCAGAACCAGCATTTTTCGATACAGCAGGGCCAATATCTGCAACCACGTGAAAGTATTTAAAATTGTTTAGTTTTTGGTTATTTCGCTGTATAATGGCCGAAAATTCAAATTCTAGGTTCGGAAAAGCCACAAAAGAAAAGAAGACGGAGCTATTGTTAATATTTCAATACGACAAAAACAAAACAAAAAATCAAATTTTGCCTTTTCCTTTCATTATGTTCATTGCGCGTGCTTTGCCTTTCCAATTGAGAAAATTATTGTTGAATCATAAAATAAATAAACCCCCCTCTCCGCTATTTTTGTATCGAGCTATACAGGCCCTCGTCTGAAAAAGTCTTGAAAAATGCCCCCAACGTTTCATATTTGCCCTGTCTCGGGCAAATGTTCACTTTTCGGACACTTTTTCAGCCTCGGGCCTGTATAGCTCAGTACAGAAAGCGTAGATGGGGTTTATTCACTAATTACATATATATTGTTAACTCGGATTGGTCGAAAGGCCAAAAAACTTAAAAGGGAGACAAGTAATCTACATACCCTACTTTATGCCTGCGTTACAGTAATTGTTTAAATAAAGAGTATGACCTCTGTAAGTGAGAATAATAATTTTTCATCATTGTATGCTTCATATTTTGCACGAATTTACTCGGAAGCGCTAGTTGACAGAGAAGGCAGCCTTAGAAGAGACCTAGAGTTTTTTTTTGCTATCACTCCCACATTAGCCAATATCACAAAAACCAAAAAACGGTAGAACAAATAAAGGTTTTAGTTCCTACCCTCAAAAAAAGTGAAACAATTCAGTTACGGTTTGTTAGTAATGTTTGAAATCCAGTCCAGCCGTAATTTGCCGCTACTCATTCTGTCAAAGTTCTACTTTCGTCTAGGACCCTACCGCATACTTGGTCTATCACATATCTGTCAAGATGCTGGTTAATTTTAAATATTTAAAATTTTTAGCTATCATTTTCCTGAACTTCTAACAAAAGACAAATAAATCAGCATATGACAGCTGAGAGAAAAGGCGAGTACGTTAGTTTATATCACCCCTACCAAAATAGAAAACCCTCTTTATCAAAACGTCTATTTTCAAAAGGTTCCGTGGCATTTTCAGTATCCATACATGACCAAAATGAAGTTTGTATGCCAACCACTGAAGTTAACTTCAATTGTAACTTCAAGACTTACCGGTCAACTGCTGTGGGCCACTGCGTTTTATGTCTTTTTTGGTCTTCTTGGGTAAAAAATATGTTGTTTATCCTGAACTTTGACCGACTAATAT
>JANRMR010187739.1:0-10980 GCA_025434825.1 Bergia sp. 'catenularis'
ACCACAAAAAAGCCCGGGCCAGATACGGTTAAGCAACTTAAACAACATTTACAACTGTTACTAAGAAATATACTTGAAATGGAAAATGAATATATCGGTATACCAGAAATAATTTCGGGAATGCATAAATTTAGTCCTCCTCTATATTGAATGCGACATTCTCTCTTCTCCTTCCTACCTAGCAAAAGCCACCATTAGCCCGATGAAGGCCGTAGATTACGGTCGAAACGTCGCGTGAAGCGGTTAGAACTTCCAGTAAGTGATTTATTTCGCCATTTCTTATGATGTAACTTTATTTTATAAGTATAATAATAATTATTATTATTATTATTTATGTTCTTTTTTTCTTTTCTCATTTTCTTTTCAATTAATATAAAAAGCAGTTTAATTCTTTGTATTCTTATCTTTATATACAATCTACCCGCCTCGATTAGTTTTGCTGTTTACGAGTAGGGTTTAGTTTAAATGCTAAACGTTTCTGTTTTAAGTTGTTGTTGTTATTGTGAACGATGAAACAGAGTAACTTTGTCTGTATATAAATATGTTGATAACATGGTTGTTTTTTGTACAACTGCCATGATTTGTTTTGGTCTTTCTTATTTGTCTTATTACAACCATACATTAAAAATGTTAGAATAGTTTCACAGAAAGTATGTTTATCAAAACTAAGGCTAGGTTTTCATCTTTAAATTCAAGCTCAAAATACCAGCGTTAAGCCTTTTGGTGTTAATTTTCAATTTCCAATGAGTCATGAGTTACAAGAACATGAGTCAAAATCCAAAATTCTTTTTTTTTTTAATTGGGTGATTCAGATATGTGACCGTGTTTCAAAATACACTTACTGGGTATTAGAATCTTTTAAATACTACGTGAACAAAAACCTAAACCTAACCTTGAAACCATAATTGACTTAATCTTAACCTTAACCTAAAGAGTCGATTATACTTCAAAACCATGTTGCAAATTGTGGATCCAAAACACAGATCATAAACCTAACATTAAGATCATAAACCTAATCTTGAAACCATAAACCTAAGCCCAACCTTAAAATCATAAACCTAACCTTGAAACCATAATCCAAATATTGAAGCCATAAACCTAATCCTAACCTTAAAACCATAAACCTACTCGAGCCTTACCCTAACCTTGACACCATAAACCTAATCCTAACCTTAACCTTAACCTTACTCACTGACTCGTAACTCACTGAATTATTAGACTAATAAATCAACGCTCCTCTACTGTACATAGTTTCAAGGATATGCACTGTAAAGGTAAATGCTAAAATATTGCATTATCTCTTAAATAAGGACTGATTTAATCGAAGAAGTAACTCTGTTTGAATATAGTTCCTCAAACAAAACTGATACCGTCAGGATGGCATGAAACGGAGTTGAATTACGATTCACCAAATTTCAACTTTTAACCGTATAGGACAGAAATCAAACTTTCCTCGACAATTTGCCGGTTGAAGTTATTTACTCTCGCATATACATCCGCTGTATAAATGAGTACCAGCTTCTTCTGGGAGCTAACCTGCGATGGATTAGTGTCCTGTCCAGGGGGGTCACAGACTCTCATTCGCTTATCAATACGGCAACCGGAGTTAAACGCTGATCTTTTGAGCCACTTGGCTCGGGAAAGGATACACTGCTATTCGCCGTTCTGATCTTTCGTTATGTCTAGCAATCTATTTTTTGTTCTCGAAATATCTAAGCAATCTATTTGCCATACTTATGATAACCAATGAAAAACTTTTTAAGATTTTGTTAACAATATTCGACTGTTGTTCTTAGTAAAGGCTTAATTTAATTGCTATTCAAGCCAGTGGGAAATAAAAGGGAAGTTTAAGAAAACATTAACTGTCGGCTATTCCTTTGAAATTTAAACCTCGATATCTTTACTGAGAAAGAAGACAGGTTATTTTCATTTGAAGACAACTTGACAGGATTAACAGTAGACAAACATTAACAGAGCCCTTTGATGCAGAAATACTTTCTGTTTTTAAAAGCTGTCAGGTATCATTAAATCTTCAAGATAAGACCAACCGGATAGAAGGATTACAGATAGATTTCTTTATTTGTTTCTAGTTTCAATTTCCATACTTCCTACAAACTTTCTTATTGCGTGGCAGACAATCGAAAACCGCTATTAAGGTGGTACTGCATGCAATGTTCCATAACAAGGAAAAATGCATCTCTTTGTTTGTTTAGCAGAAGATGCATTGTTAATTATAATTTGTCTATAGGTCTGAATATTATATAAAAAAGGGAAAAATGATTTTAAAAATAGAAGAGAAAAAGAAATTGGCACATAAACTGAAAAAGAAAGTCAGTTTTGCAAGAATATTTACAATGCTGGTTTTACAAAAGATCGGGCGAGTGTTTTCAATTCATTTCTATCGGAAACAAATTTGCAAGCACAAATACACCTGCGAAGCGCCGATATAATAAAAATTAGAAAGCTGAGTTTTACCACTTTGGTTTTAGGGAAATTCTGGTTAATATGGCATAATTATATTATAGACGAACGAAAATGTAGAGAATGATTTTGATGAGAAAAAAGAGATATATGTATTTCTCTCAAGACCTTGGTGAAGGAGAGTATATAGCTTGATTATCTAGTAAATATCCAGATCTCTAAGTTTCCGTACATTTATTGGTCGTTCTTACGTTAATTTTTGATACATGCACACTGTAGCTTCTTCATGACATCTTAACTGAGTTTACAAGTGCAGGTTTTGAAAAGATAACACAATAGGCATTCGGTTAATTTTATGGCAAGTTTTCAAATAAAAATACCCTAATACTTTCCTAACATTAAGAGCATTTCATCAGTGTTGCTTTTCTCGTGGTGAAAAATTACATTTACGGTGTTATTATTTCAACCTTTAATTAGAACAACTCCGGTGTTTGAGATAACGCAAACAAAATATCTTCTTCGTAGTTGGCGACGTTGAGGATTTATTGAAGTTGAACTTGTAATAAATTGTTCTACGAAGCTCTTCGTCTTTTTAACTTAATGTTGCTTTGAAACCTATACTGCATCTGATACATTTTAGGATAGTTGGTAGGTTTACAAGTGTTTGGTAAATTAGTACAGGAGTATGTGGTCATTCAAAGTAAGTTTGTCTGATCAAATTCGAGTTCCACAGAAAACGTTGATCCTTACCTTATTTACCAGATCGTATAGACATCGAAGAAAAACGTTGAATGTCATTTCATAGTGAAACCACTCTCTACCAATACTGATCTTAGCACAAAAGCCAGAAAATCTTTTCAATATTATTTAATACAGGATTGAAAATTACTCATAGCATCTGTACAGACCAATATACAGGATAGCAAATTACTCAGAGACTCTGTACAGTTTTTAGGGTGGCATGTTACTCAGAACATATATTCAAATATTTCTAACGGCTTTTGGTTCTGTGTTTAACTTTGGTCTCTCTCACCTTATATTAAAATAAGAATAAACAACTGAATAAAATACAAATATAAATTGGCAACGTTACGGCTCAAGTATTTTTTCATAAACACTTACCTAAAATGCCCACTGAGAAGACAACGCTAAGAAGAGATCCTTCCATATTAGTTGAGAATACTTTTTTATACTGCAGTACCAAAAAGAGCATTTATATAGCATTTACTGAACGGCATTGGAACAGATGGGCTGTTGGAGAAAAACTTGCCAACAGAAACCGGCTGAAGTTCTCTATCTTTCCCAGAGCGAGAAACCAAAATTTTTCCCACTTCCTTTCAGATGGAGACGAGTATTACAAAAAGCAAATTGAATAATTGCAATGTTTCGCGATTTATCTCGACTATGTAAACAAACATATTTGTAGTTGTATCCTGAACCAATCAAAGATAACTTGGCCTTCGATAGTTTCAAGTGCATGTGACATATTTCACGGATTTTCAAACGTTTTAACTTTGGAAATCCAAAGAAACCTTTTTTAACATTCTATTAGCTTTTATAAAACGCATCGCAAAACAAGCTAAGGCGTCTTATTTCGTCTTCACCAAGTTAAAAAATGTTCGTCTACACCAAAGGTAAAAATACTCAGAAAAAATCATTTCGGTTAAAACAAAACCTGAGCTTTTCCATATTAGTCTTTTACAAAAATATATGAAGAACCTCATTTATGGTAAGAAACATCGTAATTAACAAATTTGCTTTTCGGTAGCAATAAAAACAAATCAGATCTTATTAACAATTTCAAAGAAAAGTTGATTGCACTTCTGTAATCATGCTATCACTGCGGAATTCTCGGCTTCTCTTGACGGAGTTTTTGTTCCATCACTAATTAAATGATCGCAAAACAAAATGCCAGCTGCAGATAAGAAAAACCCGACATCGGTTCTATTAGCAAACATCCGCTTAAAGTAAAACATTAAAGGTTCTTTGGATTCAAAACTTGACCAGCATCGAAAGAAAGAACAATACATAGTTATGGAAGTGTTCACGTTTTCGTTTTGGCTTCAAGGAGGAACTAGATTTGAAAGAGTCGACGTCCATTTAGTTTACTATCAAAAGACAATGAGAAAGAAATTGTAATTATTGAAGGCATGATCGCTACTTCATTTATGAAAGAAAAGCAGTAATTAGGAAATGGTCCATATATGCTAAGCGTGAGTTTATGGATGCATGTGGGAAGTTTGGAGAGTGCGAGAGAAACGTTTGCGTTGCACGAAGCGGAGTCGAGTGTTTCTCTGGCTTCTCGAATGCTCTATAGCAAAGTTCTGTAACTTATCTAATTTCTTGATCGTCGCCTTCAATTACTTCGTTTTCCATATAGAAACCTCTTTGAAACCAGTTTTGGTTCCAGCTAACTTCCCAGATTAATAAGTCGCGTGTATACTATGGTATATTAAAACGGCGTGCGTCTATCGAGTTATAGTTGCACGTTTGCGCCACACAAAAGCGCGCGAAAACTGTCAGCTATGATCTAATCGTACGTGGAAAATGAACAGACGGTCAGGATGACATGCATCTTGGTCAAATAGTATATTACCACCGTCAAGTTGGGTACAAGACCGACGTTTGCAAAGTTAATCTTTTGCCAAAGCAAGGTGTTGCAAACAATTTTAAAAATGATTTTGCTCTAACGACAGGCTAACTCTTTTAAGTTACAAGACTTTTGTCTTAGATCTACCCAACCTGACAGTGACAACATACCATGTCAATTTTGTTGACCAAATCATAAATTTTGCTGCTCGCCTACGCAGAAAAAATTCCCAGTTTTTCTAAAAGCTAGGCTTCTAGACTTTCTTTATACGTGTATAGTTTATATTTATAAAACAGCTTTATAAGAACAATGAAGCTCCGATTGCCCCAAAATTTAAGGACAATTTAAAAACAATCTGAGGCTGGAAAGACTCGAAGCAAGAACAATATTTCACAAGGTTTCGATGGGTAAATCAAGAAATATCGAGATTTAAACGATGGCTAAATTAAAGCGCATTGTTCATTTTTAAACAACCTCATAATGTTTTAGTCTTGAAATGTGGTAAAGTTAATGGTGCGTAGACGTCATCCGATAAAGATGTTCATCTTGCTTCATTTTCCAGAAGGCCAGCTTGGCCAATTTAAATATCTGCCCGTGCAAAATTTAAGGGAGGGAATACAGTAAATGCTAGTTTCCTACAGTGTTTTTCTTTATGCTACAGGCATTCAGTTCATGTGCACCACGGTTGTCAGTGGCTAGAACCGGGGTTGTAACAGTCAAGTTGAGCGACAGAGGTGAGATCAGACAGGTAGAGACAAGCTATTTGATGAAGAAATTTGTATATTTGTATGCGAGTTATTCAGTCACATAGTTTTTCCACTGAAAAAGAATATTCCAGTGCGACAACAGGGTTTGAACTCTACGAAATTATAGTTGGTCTCGCATTTTTCAGTCTCGGGTTTTTATGCCTTCCCCTCCCCTCCCCCCTGCGTTTACATGCATTTGTTGCAATGGACTCCGCTATGCTTGCAATGGTATTTGGGAGTCAAGGGAAGTTTGCATGTGCAATATAGGTCTGACTGACGCATTTGGGAGAAAGTTATTCAACTTTAGAAAATCCGAGACTAACTAAAATCCCAGAATTCAAATTCCACGACTCTCCATGTCTTGACCTTTTCTATGACCTTTTTGTGTTTTCCATGACCTCGTTTTCACAAAGGCTTATACATGGGTAACATTAGAAAGTTATTTTTTGCCCTAAAAAGGAGGGTCGACTTATACACCAAGATTTTTGAATTTACATTCCTCAAACTACAATGAACCCCACAAGGCTTGCTACATAACCGGACAGTTTCGAGTTTGCGCCGCACCAATCAGTGGTTTGCCGGCATATGGGGAGTCGTCGAGGTGTCGAAACGGAGAGAGGGCTGGAGCATCGATCCGACTACTCGAAGGGAGAGTGGTTTACCCGCCCGGAGGTAGAATGGGGCATTCAGTTGGAGCACTGGTTCTTCTGCTAGCGAGGAGAGTTTGGGTATTGGGTCAGTAGTTTAGCGGCCCAGGAGCGAGGGCTGGGATGGGCACTGGACAGACGACATGAATGTTATGAACGGATATAAACTTTGGACCCTGGTGTAAAGGAGTGAATTCTTTAAAGACTAATTTTAGTTTTCGCCTTGTGTTTCAGTGATGAAATTGCCGTTTTTGGGCCTTGAAATTCAGCTGACCAAGCTTGCCTTATAAAAAGAGAAACTGCCAAAAAAAGACTAAAAAAATGATCGCCGCCGTTTGTATCACACTCCCTCATTGCCGCTCTCTTTCGTTAAACAACTATCAGCCAAAACAAAATACTTCGACACAAAGCTTTAGCAGTTACAATTTAATCACAGGTTGAACTTTCATGACACAATTTTCTTGTACCTTAAGATATTTCAATAATTGCGTATTAATGAGAATTTACCTTTTAAAAATAGTTTATTACAATATTATAACGCCAGATTTATGAATAAAGATAAGAATTTATTTTCGAGTTAATTCGTACGATAAAATTGATGAATAGAACTAACGAGCGCATTAATAAAATAATCTAAAAACAAACCCAACACAAGTTCATCCTCGGAGATCCAAGGGGAATCAGTCTAGCTTTGGCATCAGTCTAGCTTTGGCATAACCAGTCTTGGATGCTGCCCGAAAAACCTTGGGTTTCCGAGGATGAGCACAAGTGATATTTCTTAATGTAAACAGTAACTAATTTTAATATAATCCCTTGGCGAGATCTTAGGAAAAATAGATTTTACCGTAATAAACCCTTATTCTTCTTTAAATCATTATTTTGCATTTGCCTGTTTCGCTTCACCAGTCTTTGATTTAGGTATAGCAAAATCGATCTTAATTAACAATATGCGACATAAAGTATTTCTTTTCCGTGCTTTACGCTTTGATTATATAAATATACAATATCCAGCTTCGCTCAATAAAGGCCTTCATCTACTTTAAGCTTTGTTCAAGATGTGTGAATGGGACATAAGGCCAGCTGTGTTTGTTCACAATTTCTATTGATTTTTGAAATAACTTAACAAAGGTTCCGAAAGTTATGTATTCAACTGATACCCCCCAGAGTTTCTATAATTCAGCTCCAAATCATTGGAACTACCTACTTATTTTAAAACTACAAACCTTACAGACCTTTTCCCAAGTACCACTGTGCTTTGCATTTTGGGGGGTTATACAACAGGAAATGGGAATCTTTGCTTCCCAGGGGATTACTGAAAAAACTATCTTACCCTTTAAATCAATTTGCATTTTGGGTGACAGGAAAACGGTCAATTGCAATTTTTACCATGAAAGACGACTAATTAGCTAAAAACAGAACAAAATATGGCAAGTGTATGTTCAGTTGCATAGTGCATACTGCCACAAATACCCAACAGACATACTCCACAGCATATCAATGTGTTCTGGGCGTTTTGCACATATCTATTTGCTGGATTTATTAAAGCCCACCTTTCAAATTAAGTCGAAATCGTCATCTTAATTTTGTGTGAAGAAAATACATGAACAAGTAACACCAAATATTTGGGTCAAATTGTTTAAAACATTCCAAATCTTATACTATGCTTATTCATGGTTGCAAAATCATTGAATAGAAGATGACAATTGACACCCCCCTCCTCAAGATTTTCCAAATGGTTGCACATAAAAGCTGACAATTTTGCATGCAACAGTATCCACCTAGTTAATAGAGACCTTTAGATCTGAGGACAAGTAAGAGTATGAGATTTCTTGCCTGTGCACACTTACATTAGCAAACTCGTCATTGAGAGGACGAGATTTCTTGCAATGACGACTTGGTTAGAGTAAGTGTGCACATGCATGAAATGTCATACTCGTACTTTTCCTCAGATCTAAAGGTCTCTAATTACTTTCCATTATGAAAATCAAGTTTTAATTATTATTAATAAGTATTGTTGCTAAGGCAACAACCATTGCACAACCGTTGCACAGCATGTTGTCCATCTTGGAGTTTTTGAAAACTTTATGTAACATTTTCATATATGCTATTTCAGTTTTTGAGGAGAGGGCCAAACAAGAAAGCCTTTGCTTTGTACATTTGTGAAAATGCTGGTAGCTGTGCATGTCCACTCAGCAGACAAAGATTAATCAGTTGCACATGTTCCACCCACTGTGAAAGAATCATCAAACCCACAGGGAGAGTTTGGTAGTTTTGGAACCTGTTTTTTATCTTTATCATCATCTTCATCATCATCCAAATCTTGTGCACAAACCAGATGTGTTGTAGATGCAGCATTTTCAAATACACTGCTGCCAGCACTTGATAATGAAGTGGACGAATCCTTGGACATGCCTTTGAAGGGGGAGTCTTCTGAGGCTGAGAATCCTCTTGGCCCCAATGCACCTGCTGGTGTGGGGTGAAGCAGTTCACCAGTGTGTTCAACTGTGGACTCATGAGGCATCTGTGACAAAAAAAGAAAAAAAAATGAAATTCTCTGAATTTTCCCTAATTTTCACTGACCAAACTTCCAATAATTATATTTTATAGTGATTTTTACATGTTGGCAGCACAGTGGTTGAGTATTTAGTATGTCACTCATAACTCAAAGGTCATGAAGTTTTGATTCCAGCCTGACCACTGCCACTGTGTTGTGTCCTTGAATAACTTTTTTCAACTTGTTCCAGTTTCACCATATTTTTGTATGACTTGCAGATTGAGGGAGTCAGGCCTAGAAAAGACTGCGTGTCCCACTTTCCAAGCTTCCACTGCCTTCCACCCACAGAAAATATCCTAAATCAACCAACCAACAAATCAATCAATCAATAAAAATTCACAGATTGGATTAGCACATCAAACACATTTATTGGGTTGTACAACTTAACACATTACAGACCTGCCAAGTTTTGCGGATGAAAATGTGTGACCTCCTATCTTTTTTTTTGTTTGATTGCAAACTGGGCCATGTAACATGTGTTTGACTGGCAATTAGTCCCCAAGCCACATTCAGGATCGTAGCATGCAATCGGATGACTTGATATTATTCTCGATCAATATATGCTAAATGTTCTGTTGCAAAACCCCACTTAGAAAGCAAATACAAATCACAAAGGGAAAAATGGACAACATCATAAAAGGTTTTAGGTGAAAGCAGACGTACATTAATTGATTGAAAACAGAAATGCATGAAATTCAGAGATTCGCAGAAATGCGTGCACGAATGTGTGAATGAATAAAAAATGTGTGACTTTCACGCCAAATGCATGAAACTTGGCAGGTCTGCACATGCAAAATGATTTTTTTTGTTGCCAATCATTTGTTGAATTTACATTGTGCATATTGGTTGTACTTTGACTCATTCACACAGCATAATAAGACAAAATAGGGCCTAAAATTGACTTCAAGCTTAAGAAACTTTAGAAAAGTTTGATGGTTAGAGAGATCTCCATGGCTGGTGGCAACTTTTACAGCCAACAAACATTCTTTGTAATTTTTGGCAATTTCAAAGACATTTTAATACAAACATATTAAGTATTTTTATTAGTAAGTGCTAACTGTGCCTTGTTTTTTTTTGTTTATTCATCATGTTCCATTACCCATAACGCAACTTGATTTGGGGGGGTTAGTTATTGTTTCAGTAATCCCTGGGAAAACAAAAAATTATCACTTTGTACTGTAAAGTATAATCCCTCAAATAACAAAGTATTATGGTAATAGAGAAAGGTCAAAGAAAATATTTTGTTTGAACTGTGAAGTTGGATTCATGCAGAGTCACAAATTATGTAAACAATTTGTAAAAGAGAATCCACCTAAAACTGAACATGTTTAAAGTTGAAGCTCACCAACTGAGGAGGTGCTCTGAAGAGGTAGCTGAACGGATAGTGCACCAGGTTCACACAGGATGATGCATAAAGATCAGCATATCGCATTGCTTGACTGGCAAAGAAGGTTTGACGAGAACCTGCAATAATACATTACACACTGTATAAAATATCTGCTTGAAATAATACAGTTCAGTTTTGGAATTTTAAGTATGGTACCACACTTGTTGAATATGCTACCCTGGTGGTGGAAGGAATGTTATGTTAAGCAGTATTACATCAATGAAATATGATTCGCTAACTTGATTTTTACTAAGAAAATGTTGATATCACGTTAAAAATCAGTCAAATTTTTAAAAAAAACAATTGTAGCACAGTAACAGCTGTTTTTGAGAATTGGACCAATCATTTGAAACTAGACAGTGAGCTGTGACTGGCTATGTAAATAGATGCTATTTTTGCTAATAAACCTAAATGGCTAAAATTGGACCAACAAAATTAACAGTACCGCTGGATATTTTTTGACCATTTTTCACTTTTCTGTGCCATCAGACAAAACCTAAAATTTAATACACCCAATTTTGTGCATTCAACTGCATTTTCCAAAATGAAAATCAAGTTAAGTGGTCCTCGATATTCTTATTGGTAGATGAAATGACAAATCTAGAGAATATCTGACCTCAGAGGAAAGGGGAAGG
>JANRMR010187750.1:0-10979 GCA_025434825.1 Bergia sp. 'catenularis'
TAAAATTCTTTTAAAATATCAGCTGTTTCAAAAATTACGGTTAATTGTCTTGTCATTTTTTTACGCCTAACAGTTAAGTTTTTTCAATTTTTACGCTTAACGACTACATTTTTGGCCGTTTTACGACTAGCGGTTAACCCCATTGAGACCCTCGTTTATGGCAATGAAATCAAAACAGCTATATAACTCCAAAACACATTTAAACATCGCTATTTTAACAAATAGTTAATGAAAATAATAGAACAAAGGAAAATAATGTAATTGTCGGCATTATCTATCAACTGCCTGACTCGAGGTTAAATATATTTCTGTATGACTTGGACTTAGTACTTGGAAAAACGTCCAAAGAAAATGCACTTGTATTTTTAATGGATGACTGGAATTTAAATCTAATTCACCACCACTGCTTCAAAGCGACAAGTGAATTCTTAGACTTGTTGTACTCTAGGATGTTTTTAACACTTATTACACGTCCCACTAGAATTACAGCTCACAAAGCTTCATAGATACGTTTTCACGAACGACCCACTTAGGCCCAGTTCAGACGTCGTGCTTCTGCCGTGTCGAAGTTAATTCAGGAATTAAGTTTGACAAAAGTACGGCGTCTGAATCAAAATTTTGATCGCCGTAATTATTTTGTACTCCCAACGTTTCAGTACAAACAAGGCAACCAAGTTAATTTGTGAAGACTTCGAACTTCAAGACTTTGCATTTTTCATTTACTCGCAAAAGCAATAACCATGGTTACCAAACGACAGCGGATACCTTACCGCTACTGAAACAGTTAACAAAGAAAATAGCTTCCAACTGAAACCTTTCATTACTGAATTGTTTCTGCGTTGGAGTGTAGCCAATGTTTGCAGATGTTGAAGATCATTTAAGTGTTTCTTAACGCGACATTAATATTCAAAAAGCTAAGCTTTCAAGCCTTTTTTAAAAGAACTGATTTGAAAATAATCACAACATGATGCGTGATACGTGATGAAAACAAACCGGCAGCTTTACCCAGGTGTGATAAGACAGGAGTCGTTGTGACAAATTTCAAACCAATAAACGGCCTTTAAATGAACCAAATGCCGCAGTGGAGCTTTAACAGCCTGGAAACAGTGTCATTAAGTTAGGAAAAGCCTTTGTTTCAAGTCAATCAAAGTTTTTAATTAGCAATATTTGGGAATAAAATTTATATCCTATGTAAGCAACGTTAGAGTGTTTTCATATCAACAACAAACGAATGGCTAACACGCACATCATCTGCAGTCGAGAAAAATGTAGGTACAAGTTTGGAAGCTTTTTCAAATATCAGGTAAATTTTATATGTAGTACCTATATCTTGTCTTAACATTTTAGTTGTTTTTAAAATATACAATTTGTCAGCTCCTTTTGATCAAAACGGTATTTGAAAATTAAATATTGGATCTGTGCAAACATGCACTTTACATTTAGAATACTTTAAAACGTTTCGAATATAGAGACAAATTAAACTGATTCTGCAAAATTGATCAATTATTTTCATTCGATGGCATAAATTGGGTTGAAAAGACACTTACACATATAAAATCGTCTACGGAAGAAAAAGAAAAACTACGTATGCATATTTAGTATTTATTAACATGTTGGACATACAATTCAATTATTTGTTCCTACTTTTACATCTTCCTTTCATTTGATAACATTCTTAAAAGCTATATAACTCAGGCTTAACTTAAGTGTTTATTCGCTTGAAAGGAACGTAGATTTCCTAACATACTGAATCCTCCTTTTTACAACTAGCACCTGCGCCTTAGCTAGGCCAGGTAATCTACTTAGCAAAATGAATTTTAGATATATTTAAATATAAAATTGTTTCAACAAAAAGTGCTTAAAAGAATTTTTCCTCCTAGAGTCATTTCATTTAATGTCTCTGGTCAATGAAACAAAAAAAACCCACGCTGGCCTCGTGCAAGGATAAAAGGAATGTTGTTTTTTCTGATGCCAGTCCAGACATGAATTGAAGCGCTAACGCTAGTCGACACTCGAATATCAGACGAACTGGCGTCTGATTGAGACCAATGCCTGCACATCCCGTTCTATTGACGACTTTTAAGTCGTTAAAATTAAAATTTTACCCTTATGTTTCCATTCTGCAGATTAATTTTATGTTTCTTGAGTTTAGTCTATACTTTATAATGTACACTTTCAATTTTACTTTTAAACTATTTTAATGTTAATTTTAATGTTATTTGGCTCGCTGTCATTTCTTACGCACAACTTTTACCTTACGGCCATTCTTTATTGCCTGACTTAAGTTTTGTACTTTATTGGACACTCAACCGATATACATGTAATCGATTATGACTGTCAACTTGAACATTTAGTAGGCTACTGACTAGAAGCTGAAATTTTGATATCGATTGCAAAGCTCATAGATTTGCCGATATAGGCAGCAATTTAATCCAACTCTACATACAAGTATGTAAAGTACTGTAAACACTTAAGCCGCAACCTGTATAAGTATTGACTATCGGATAAGTGGGCGGTTGACTGAACAATAATTTTCCACATACGCGGAAGAAAGGAAGGTAGCACAACTGCATTTAACAGTTGTAGCTTCACTGAATAAGTTTTGAGCTCAAAGAAAGCCCCCTTGACATAAAATCTTTCAACTACCTGAGAACAATATCTGTGGGTACAATAAGTAAATAAGTCTGGAGGAATATATTTTGGACCGGCCGTATACACTAGAAATGCAGTACCATTTCATCGTCGAATTAAAATTTTTATAACACGAAACCGGAATAAAAGCCATAATCGTGGCTTTTTTCCTTGACGAGAATGAATTTCATCTCAAGGCTGCTTTTCAACTAGCGTACTACATTCTTAGGCATTACACTCCTTTTTTTTTTAATGTAAGAACCTTTTTTATAAGAACGTCAGGCTGAAAATCGGCCAAATTTAAGAACATGCTAAGAACACACCCGAGGCTGAGGAATGGCCGAGAACTTTATTTTGTTACATTACATGTAGGGCACAAAATCATGGAATCGGCAAATAGTCGATAGTGCAACATTGTTTGCAACTAGAGTAAAATACATGGAAGAACAATTTGCAGGACTCATTATTTTCTCTTTTACCCTATTTTACAACCACGTGCTTTCTGTTAACACCAGCTCAGACACGTCACTAAAAGTTCAGTTTTTCCTATTTAATATTTGATTTCTTTATAGCTTTATGCTTTCGGAACGTTTGTGCTTGAGAAAAAAAGAAAATGAGTATACGCTGTTTTTTTTATAAGAACCAGTAAATTTTTCCGAGCCTCGTTGTTCTTATAAAGTTGTTCTTATAAAAAAAAGCGTGTACACCAAATACGTATGATTATATTAAGAACATTTTAAGAACATTTGAGGCTAAAATCTCCAAAATATTTAAGAACATTCAGCCTCGGCCCAAAAATAAGACGTTCTTATAAAAAAAAAAATTAAAAAAAAGAGTGTATTCTACATTATTCTATGCGTGCAGCAAAAAATGTGTGTTGCTAACTTTGCCAAAGATCTTGACCCTGTGATCATTTCTAAAGTAATAAAGCAGTTGCGCTATTTTCATGAAAAAAAATATATTCTACAGCCCCAGAAACATGATTTTTGTGGTGATTGCTCTCTTAAGTCTTGTATAGAGGACAATTTCATTTAAAACTATAGAGCCACCTTTGCAACACTGCCAAAGTTTGCTATTATTTAATTAATTTGCTATCCTGTAATATGCAAATTCAATACATCTCATGTACGTACGTTTGTATTCGTAAAATATAGTGTGTTGTTTTTCAAAATAAAACATTTATCAAACTTGCTTTGGAAAATGTAATCGTGGTAACTTATATATATTATATTCGACTTCTTGCAACTCAATTTAAGAAAGCGTTACACGCCGGCCGCGCTGTCTTGAATTTACAATTTTGGCGAACGTTCGCCTTGGCGTCTCCATGAACATGCATACGAAGGCAATTTCGACAAATTGGACGTATTTTACAACAGCTGGGCTGACAAGCCTGTTTTACAAAACTTGGGTAAAGAAGTGAAAGCGTTGCATGAGTGGTTTTGAAGTATTTGTCTGACGGCGAATTTTGGGATGTTTTTCGCAGCTGCTTTACTCTGACAAACATTCCCAAATGTTGTGACGAATCGGCTATTAAAAAGGAAGAAAGTTTGGTCAATAAATTTATACGACGAACCCTGGAGCGTTGTGACAAGATACAGATACAGATAAGATGTATCTGTACAGAAAAGATGTTTACAAAAACCTTTGACTTTTTACCGAACGCTTTGGCATCGCCACGACTCTTAACATGAAAGTCACAACTTGTTCTATATGCTACCTGATTTGTCTAGTACAACTGCTAAATATTCGTTTTCCAGAAAGTACTCAACTAAAATTCCAAAAAAAGTCGAGAAACAACTTTGTCTGCGTTTTTTGAATAAAACAAAAAAAATTAATTTTTTTTAGCATAGATCCTCGTTTTATTGGAAGATCGAGCACATAAATTGGTATATCAGAAATGGCTTGGTTCAGTCAACCGCTAAAGACATTACGAAGATTCTGGAAGCTGTACAATTAAAAGAAAAACATAGAGCTTCTTTGCAAAAAGTTGCTTGTATGCAGTAACCTTGTAAAGATTTCCAACATTTGGGGAATTTCTGAAATTGTTTTCACTTTGAATGCAGTTCGTAGTGCACGTAGCGGCCCGTTTTATATTTAAAATACTCAACATTTAGATTCCGCAAATTAATGTTATAACATCGGAAACTTACCAAACTTATGAATTCTCAAATCACGAACATGCTTAATTTGTGATCGAGTCATTCAGCTGACGCATCCAAGCAGTAACAAAGTTTGTTTGCTTGATTACAAAGCTCCCGTTTAATAATAGTTCGTCTGTTTAGTGCGTCTAAACGACGCGCTAAACAGACGAACCAAACAACACGAAATTTTAGTTCGTCTAATGCAGATTTCCGTATTTATATCTTGACGAATTATTCATTTTTCTAGGTAAAATACAGCCAATTATTCATCTAAGACGAATCATTCGTCTGTGGCCTGCTATTGTACTTAGTTTTCTTGTTAGTAAGCTCAAACTACTTACAAATGCACCCGTCATTCGTTGTAGACCCACATTAAACGATGTCCTAGAGCGATTTTGGAACGGGTCAGTCCTCGAATTCATATTGAAACCAGTGAAAGCAATGAAAGCCATGAAAACAATCGGAATAGACACAAATGAACACAAGTGCTATTCAAATGAAAACTCAGTTAGGAACTATGAATATCACAACTTAAACCCAGAAGCAGCTTGAGCGAAGATGAGAAAACAACAGGCGCCATGTTGAAGATGTTGAAGTTACACGAAGACAACAGCAAAACAAGGCCATTGAACGTTTCCCAACATAAATGTGGATTTGGTTGTTCTCTATATTGTTTTTGTCCGCATTGACTAATTTAATTCCTTTATATTTCATAATAGCTATTTATTAGTCGATTTTGCTATAATACGTGGCATATAAATGTTTTCTAGAATGCTTATCAATCTCTGAATGTGTGCATAAAACAATGGTTGAGGCTATCGTGACTACACTCAGTGACTGTGATATCTTTGAAAAAGCTGTACAGCTTTTTCTTGTATTTTATGCAGATAATAAAGGGCCAATGAATTGCCCTAGATCAGAGTCACTGTCAGACACCTAGAACGTGCTGTGAGAAAAAGCTGGAAAATAAGAAGCACTGTTCGAATATTAATAAAAATGTGCCGAAGTCTTCCAAAATTTATTTATTTATTTAACTTCAATTTGAAATAGGGCATTTCGTCGTAAAGAACGTTATACAAAGTAATAAAAACCGCTGGGTAATTATCATGATCCACCAACGACGATATGAGTTCAGACAATGCATATGTCAACTGCATTCAGCTTTAAACTTTGCTCGAAAGGAATTTTAAATAAGAAGCCATGAAAGTGCGAGTGTGGGATTTCGATCGGAGTGCTCGCTCGCGCTTACAATGATTTCGGAGGACTTTTACTATACAGGAATGCCATTTTTATGCTCTAAGGTAAAGTTATACTTTGGATCCTGTTTTATAAAGCTGGCAACCCAGTGTACGCTTTTAAAGTGTCTTGTTGTTTAATATTTTCCTAATTACCGGTTTGGGTTTCTAAAGTTGTGATAAATTTTGAAGTACTCAGCTTCGCAATCCAAATAAGTAAACGGTAGTTGTGCGCAACTAGTTGACAAGTCCGAAAAATGAGCTGGAACAAGTGATTATTATTATGCTCTTTGTGTTAGCTTGACTGACTGAGTTAGAGTTACTCTTAATTTAGTAAAATGACATCTTTCGTTCAGTTTATTTTTTTTCCTGACAAGAATATTTGACATCCTGAATTCGACATTACAATTGGCTATTGAAATAGTATTGTTTAGTGCAACTTAAGAGTACCAGTGCTTTCCTTTCGCTCAATCCAAATCCGGAATCCGGAATGCTTAATTTGGATCGTTCAGATTTCTAGTGATAATGGAACGAAGAGCTAAAATCAAATTTTTTGCCCCTGTTTGTTACGCTTATCAGAAGGATGCAACAAACTAATTCAAAACAAAACCACGATTAAACGACGACTGCACGTTGTTGTCCCAGTGCTTTAGGCTAAACTTTTTATATCATCTGTTTTGCGAACCCACCGACATGAATTTTCATGAAGAAAAAGAAAAATATAAAATCGACGTGGTGTGACAGCTTTCATTTTTTTCGACGAAATCAAAAAGCGCAAACATTCTGTTGAAATGTTTGTTTCTTGTTCATGTATTACTATAATCCTCTGTATGTTGAACAAAAGAGAGCATCTACGAATAACAGGAAGGTGCAGGTAATTTTCCGAATTATAAGGGCTGTTGGAATACTATTTTGCAAGTTGTATCCTTCGGTCACGATCGTGCGCCATTTTGAATTACCATAAAACGTAAGAGAACTGGTACTGAAACTACGTCTTTAGAACGAGGCATGGCTATTTCATACAAAACATGTCTTGTGTTGGTTTTATCGAGGTTGTTTATTGCTATTTTCCGACATGCTGTTGGGAGGGAAAACATGTATCTCCACGTTTAATGCACTTGACATTTACTTCTTGAATAAGTGTTTGACCTTTGATGAACATCTACCGAGTAGAACTAGAAGTATTTTGCAGCGGAATGATCATAAATGATCGTCATCCACGAAGCAAAAATATAGAGCATCACATTCACAGGTGCATGTTTTTTTAGATTATTTTTAGTTGGCATAAGATTGCAGATGAATGAAATAGAACTATTTTGTAATTACTTTACATTGTTGCAGAATAACTGCAACTTCGCGTCATCAGCATCGTCATGATTCATCGTCATCATCATCATCGCCACGTGCATTTTCAACAGGTACATCGTATGCGTAGTTTATTTATTAAAATCAAATGCTTTTCACGAATCTAATCTTTAAAATAGAACATTTTTGTTGACACATGAAAATATGTTTAGTCTTTGTTTCCCCCCTTATTTATAAGAATGTCTTCTTTAGTGCAAAATGTGAACCTATAATCACAGCACGCCTGGCTCAACCAAGACGCCAAAAACACCTCACGTCTACTGGTTGTTTTTGTTTTTGTTTTTTTGAATGACAGGCTTAAATAGTTCATAGCATGGAGAAATTTTACAGTGACGTTCGTGACAGTAGATTCTGTTTCGCTTGACATCCTGACTTGTCGGCCAAGTCTTGCTGGCAGCGTTACGTTCCAGAGAGAAACAAAATATATATCTAAATTACTGCGTTGTCAATTTTATTTTTAACTTTATTCCGACCGACCGCATTCATTTGACAATAATAGAAAAACAAAAAATAAAAAGTATGGCCTTACAGCAGATTTATAGAAAGTACATTAGTTTAAGGCAACAAAAATTCCATTAAAGAAACTCCAAGTCAATTGAAAACCTTTCGCTCTGTCTTAATATAGGCAGTATTGTAATGAACTCTAGCTTGGGTCTACTTAATCGAGAGTATCACACAAGGAGCTTTATTCGCACCGCAGTTTGGCCAAAATGGCCAATAACGAGTAACAAATATTTCTTTTTTCGCGCCAAGTCGAGGAAGAAACCTGTTATCTCGACGTACTTTTTCTGACACTCTATGCAAAATGGTAACGTTCATTTCATTACGATTTGCAATGATAAAACTTTTGTTAACAGAAAGTGAAGGATCGCGTGATTCAAGTTGATTGAGTCCTGCTGTATCAGTGGTCATTTTGACAAGCTGACAGCGCCGGACTACAAAATTTGTTGCACTAAATTGCCAAGGCAAAACTGCCCGGAAGTAAAAACTATGCTTTTGTACTCGTTCGTTTCCATATTTTTTTACAATAAGTCATCACCTGCAAGCAGAACGGTTTGGTGGAATCAAGCAGCTGAAGAAATTCGAAGCCACAAATTAACATCACTATTTGATTTTAGACAAATCACTAGCTGAACTGAAGTATTAAACCAAGTCAAATTCTCCCACAAAGTTTCGCACGCTTTGCAAAGCGTGCACGGCCTGAATCTTGCCTTAGAAATTTTGTTCATCAATGTTCCGTTGTTGTGATGGATGTTTGTGGTCATGTTCAAACTCTTCATAAATTTAAGGAATTATTTTTCAGGACAATTATTGAGGGATGTGGCTAAATGGGAAGCAGTTAATGTGCGCCAGCTCAGCAATTATGCGCGAATTTCCATATGTTGTTTTTTGAATCGTCAAAAATGTTCAAATGATTTAATAATAAGCTGTTTTGCTCACTTTTGCAACGGCATTGTGAGAATTTACAGAATCGTTTAGTAATAGCGGAAACGTACCAAAGTTATAAATCCTCAAATCATGGACATGTTAGTTTGTGATTGGAGTCATTCAACCGACGGCGCCGCCGGTTAAATTGAATTACGATAAACGATCAAATGTCAGATAGAAAAAAATATTTCCTTTCTCTTCAATTTTACTTTTCATTGCTTAGAAATTTATAGTATTTCTATTGGCAGCACGAAAACATACTTTTTCAGGAATAAACTGAATAGCATTTTAAGTACTGTATGACTAATTTAGATTCACTATAGGTTCGTGTATCAGAGGGTGGTCCGTGTATCAAAGCACATTTCCAAACATTTTCGTTAAAAGAACATTAAAAAAAGAAAAATATACTAAAATTTTGAATTTAATTCTTAATTTTCGAAATAAGAAGTTAAGGTTGAACGAAACTTCTATTTTAAACTTTTGGTTTCAAATTCAAAAATTAAAAATTCCACTAATTTCGAATTTTGAATTTTAAAACCTGTATCAAACGTCATTTCAATTTTCAAATTAAAAAGAGAATTGTACAATGCACAAAAATCGCAATTTTGTTTTTTCATTTTTGTCTGCATAATTCTAAAATGCTCAAAATCACCAATTTTCATTTTGGTTTTTGGATTTTAGAACCCATAATTTGTTAAAAACGTATTTTTCGTTTTGTCAATTTTCTTTCTACAAAGAAAAATACAAATTACATAAAATAAGACATTTTATATTTTGTTTTCAAAATCAACAATTAAAAATTAAGTCTAACAACTTGTTGTTTGTTGCTACCGGTGGGTTGGGGTTAGCTCTATGTAAATGATCACCTCGTGCGAGGGAGGTAGAGGATGGAGTAAAAGTTTACTGAGACATGCTCCCTAACGCAATCCGCGTCAAGACAAGGCACGAAGTTGAAGTGAGGCGCTGAAAAGTGATGTAAAATGTGTCCGTAGTTTTCCTTTACGTGAACATCTTGTTTCAAGACGCGTTCGAGTTGACGGGCGAGCAGATGTATATTTTATTTTTAACAATCACAGGTCTTAAATATCAAATTACAATTGCGTAAGCACTAATATTGTAACATCTCCCCTTTCATAAAAGTTAAAAAGGACATAGCTTCAACGTAACGACATAAAGGAAATAAAAAAAATGTTCAAGTGTTCAAATGACTATATCTAGACTATATCTTGGTGATTTGAATGTAATCTCGCGATCAGTTCAGACCCGAGGGCTCGTGGTATGATGATGCGTTGGTTCTTGAATAGGATGCCGTTGTGGAGGGTCAGCTCCTCTCTGAAGTTCCAGTAGTCTCTGATGGCTATTGGTACTTTGTCTCGTACGTCAGGCCATCCGATTAGTATCGTATTCTTCAGCGATTGCATTGTAGGGTCTTGCTCTTGTAGTTGCGCTAGCCTTTCACTTGTGATCTTCACATTGTCGAGTGGGTTGATTCCTTCGGGCTCTGGCGCAAACACTTGGAACTCGACACCAGGCTCTCCTTGGTCTGCAAGGAATGCTCGTGAGAGGTGATCAGCCACGTGCATCTGTGGTCCCGGCTTGTAAGTCATGTTGAGGTTGTACCTTTGTAGCCGTAGTATCATTCTCTGTAGTCTGCTGGGTACCGGTGCTGCTAACAAGGATTTCTTGAAAATCGCTTGCAGAGGCTTGTGGTCTGACTCAACTGTAATCAACTCTCTTCGTGTGATGTACTGACTGAACTTTGTACAAGCGAAGACGATAGCAAGGCATTCTTTTTCTGTTTGTGCGTAGCGTTGCTCAACTGGTGTGAGAGTTGTCGATGCGAAAGCTACTGGCTGGCCATTTTGTAGCAGAGTTGCTCCAAGTCCTTTCTCGCTGGCGTCACATTGTATAGTGACTTCCTCCTTCACGTCGTAGTACTTGAGTACTGGATGCGCGATCACAAGCTGTTTCAGTTAGGCAAAGCCTTTGTCGTGTTGGCGTGACCACACAAACTTTGCGTTCTTTATAGTTCGCTCGCGTAGAGGCTGTGCGACTTCTGACAGTCTAGGGAGGAACTTGGCGAGATAATTGACAAAGCCTAGTAGACTTAGTGTCTCTTGCTTGTTGGTAGGCTTTGGCATTTCGGTCACTGCTTTGACCTTTTCAGGGTCTGGTTTGA
>JANRMR010187783.1:0-10978 GCA_025434825.1 Bergia sp. 'catenularis'
GATTCTTTCCTAACCATGGAAGAAACAACTCTGTTTTATGCTTCTAAAAACGTATTGTTCAAAAGATCATTACAGTCCTGTCTGTAGACAGGAACTAGTCTCTAGTCTAAACGAGATTAGTATAGTCTCTCGACATTCTAGTGGGAGACTTAAAAAATCCACACATTTTGAATTAACCATACCAAATGGTTTGGATAATCAATCTGTTTCACTGGGTACACACTCGTCTTATTATGCAAGACTGCAGCTCTTCCACAAACTGGAAAAATCTGCTCCATTTCACATTACAGTAATTTTGAAATTTCCATTCATTGTAATTCAGTACTGTATAGCTGCAAAGATCTCATCTCATCTCATCTCGTCTCGTCTCATCTCATCTTATTTTATCTCATCTCTTAACGATTTTAAAATTCTGGGGCATACCTTGGCAGGGATAACTACTGTAGTTGACACCATATTTCTGAATCGTCCAACGGATGGATCAATGTCTTCTGCAGAGAAGGACAAAGTGCATTATTTAGCAATCACATGTTGGAATTACAAATTTAATGTTACCATCCCTGAAATAAAGATTTTACTGTATCTTTTCTTTCTTCAGTACATATGAACACATGTCTAGAAATGTTTAGCAAGATTTTTATTTTTTTCTCCATTTTATGGCAATAGAGCAAGAACAAATCCAAAAATTTTGGAAAGAGATAGCTGAGAGGGGTTTGTGGTCAAAAGATGTAGTTTTCAGTGTTTCGTCTTTTAAATCATATGCAAGAATTCTGACAAAAGGGAGGGCTGCAGCACCCTCAGCCCCCCCCCCCACCCTTACGTGGACAACAAATTTTTAAAAAGAAATGCATGTCTGCCATGCAATCAAAAGATCAGTTCTACCAGCATAGCACATCACTGTTACTAAAAAGGTTACTCTATCAACTCCATGATTATTAGTACTAAACACAGCATTCAAATCATCATCACTTTTTCTCATAAATCTCGATTCCTGTTTCAAGCATCATAGTACAAGTCATTCATTCTTAGTAATTACTTTACCATCAACCTCATTATCATCACATTTATCATTAGCAGTACCACGATGTTCATTAGGTCTACTGGTTATCATCAACATTAATTAAGTTCTACAATTGTTACGTTGGTTACTGGTATACACAGCTTACCTGGATTAATTATTTCTTCCCCTTCTCTGAAATGAACTGATGCAGTTGATGTTCGTCTTCGCTTGAGTGAGGGAACTATGTTTGCCGAAGGTTCTTCTATGCCAATAGACTGTATTCGCTTATTATGTGCAGTGTTAAACTCAGTAAGATCCTGTCCACAAAAAAGCGAATCAGAAGATAATATCATTTGGAAAAGAGCAGTTGGTGAAGGAAAAAACAGTCACATTTATGGTCAGAGTCACTCTCATAGTCACTCTCATAGTCACAATCAAAGGCACTGTCAGAGTCACAATCATAGTCACAATAAAAAGCACTGTCTGAGTCACAATCATAGTCACAATCAAAGGCACTGTCAGAATCACAATCAAAAGCACTGTCAGAGTCACTCTCATAGTCACCATCAAAGGCACTGTCGGAGTCACAATCAGTCACAATCAAAGGCACTGTCATAGTCACTCTCATAGTCACAATCAAAGGCACTGTCAGAGTCACAATCATAGTCACAATCAAAGGCACTGCCAGAGTCACAATCACAGTCACAATCAAAAGCACTGTCAGAGTCACTCTCATAGTCACAATCAAAGGCACTGTCAGAGTCACAATCATAGTCACAATCAAAGGCACTGCCAGAGTCACAATCACAGTCACAATCAAAAGCACTGTCAGAGTCACTCTCATAGTCACAATAAAAGGCACTGTCAGAGTCACAATCATAGTCACAATCAAAGGCACTGTCAGAATCACAATCAAAAGCACTGTCAGAGTCACTCTCATAGTCACCATCAAAGGCACTGTCAGAGTCACAATCAAAGGCACTGTCAGAGTCACTCTCATAGTCACAATCAAAGGCACTGTCAGAGTCACTCTCATAGTCACAATCAAAAGCACTGTCAGTCACAATCATAGTCACAATCAAAGGCACTGCCAGAGTCACAATCACAGTCACAATCAAAAGCACTGTCAGAGCCACTCTCATAGTCACAATCACAGGCACTGTCAGAGTCACTCTCATAGTCACAATCAATGGCACTGTCGGAGTCACAATCAGTCACAATCAAAGGCACTGCCAGAGTCACAATCACAGTGTCACAATCAAAGGCACTGTCAGAGTCACAATCATTGTCATAGACAGTCATGGTCATAATCACAGTCACAGTTACAATCAAAGGCACTGTCAGAGTCAGTCATAATCATAGTTATGGTTCCCAAAACAACAATTTATTGTCATAGTCATGATCACAGTCAGTAACAGACATAATCAGAGCATTACAGTCACAATGGCAAACATAATCACAAAAGAACTTACATCCAATTCCGAATCTGACTCAGGCAAACCCAGCAAACCTCCTTTTGACCCATCTTCCATATCCACATCCTCTCCTGAGGATGGAGTGATCATTGCTGGTTTCAATGCACTACCTGGTATTGTGGGCTTTTCACGTAGAGTATATGATCTGGAAGATGCACCAAACCTAATGACGCTGTCCACTTGAACCTGTGTGGGTTTGTTGGGCTCCAGCTGAATGGAGCCAATAAAGGTACCATGTGCTGTATGGACAAAAAAGAAATGTTTACTAATAGCAATAAAAAATATTGTCAATGGCTTTAAAATAAGATGGATTACCAGTAATGATCAGGTAGATAATGATGATACTAGGTCACCGAAATATTAATTTTGTGCAGTCAAATATACATTTGTATTTTTATTCTATCTAATTAATTAGGATGAAGTTAATAAACTATGATGCCAACTCTGGCATTGCTTTTGAAGGCAGAAGGAAAAAGGGATCTTCCTTGTGAAACCTGGCAGCAGTCAATAAAATGAGAAATGAAGGAGAGAAACTTACCAACATGGACAAAAGCAACACTTACTGTTGCAATTAATGCATGGAAATGGCAGCATGGAAATAATGAATGAGCAGCCCATTTACCCACTAGGGGTGGGGTTAGTGGGGGTCTCCAAAAGTGTAAGAAAATCATTTTTGGCACTTTCGTATGTTTTTAGGGTATGATTTCTTGCAGTTCAGTGTTGTATTAGGTATCATCTTTGATATAATATTTGTAAAGATAATAGAGGATGTGTTTTTAAGTTTTATGAAAGAATTCTGAAAAAAAAAATTAAAACTAAAGAGGCATAGAAAAAGAGCAATCACAGCCATCCCTTCACTAATCATACATTCCCATCTCCTAAACAAAGAATCAAATGAATCCACTTTTTAGGATACAGAATAAGGTTAAAATTTAATATGTCACTTTTCTGGAGTTCTCCACAGGAGACCCAGTTTGTTGTTTGCTACAGGCAAACATCATGTGCAGAGTTTTACTTACTACTTTTCAGGTCAACAAGAAATGATCTGTTGAGATGCTTGTGGTAGACCAAGACAGAGTGGAATCTTGAGCAGGATGTGTGCTCCAGGTGAAAGTCGCAGGTGTCCTTATTTCTCCCAAAGAGATAACAAGACTTCTCATCTATGATCAATTTCTAGAGTACAAAAAGAAACTAACTTAACACCTTAGGCAATACCAATTTCTTGCTTTAGGGGCTTTTTTGGACAAAATACAAGAGTTATGTTTAAGAAGTTATAAAATCAGGATTTGACCTATGGTCCATTCTTGACAATGTTTAATGAATACTGTAAAAACTCTATTAAGACCCTCTTCTCTATTAAGTCCTTCCCCCAACCACCATCACTCTTCAAATGCATGTTTAGCATACTAGGAACATATTTTATTCTTTTGCATTACATTTCTAACTCCATTTTCTTGTGAGACAGTTTCAAAGTACATCTCCAGTTCTGTTTTGAGGACATCAATACAAGCCATGGTATATTGTTACTATGTTAAAAAGCAGGTGTTTCTGAAGAAAACAAAATTCAACTTCATTTGTTTCAGGTTTTAACTGTCACTAAGTTTGTAATAAGCCCCCCCCCAGAAGACCTGAAATCAAATACTGTATTTATGTGTGTATACTGTGCACCCCCAATTTTGAAGCCTGTTTCTAGAAAAAAGAATATTTCAACATTATTCTCTGGACACTGCAAATAGTTTTCTGAAAATAGCAGCAGTGTTCTTAAATCTAGCTCTACTAGTATGACATCCACTTGTGCTGATGTAACTTCTTTAATGTTCTGCTGTTCAGGAATGCATTTTGCAATGCTTTCTTCATTTTTTGCTGCTGTTTACTGGAGGACAATCGAACCAAATCTATCTTCACAATGCCTGTAACTTTTTATGAATGAGGAGACTTGGAATAAACTACACTTACTGGCCATGTGAAAAGATTCAAGATTGCAGTGAATATTTGCACAATCTGTTTTTTCTCAGGTTTGATCTACTTGTACTTATTTACTTCCTGGTTTCTTGCAAAAATACAGGGAGATTTCAATGAGAAAAAGTGTGCATTATACATGGGAAAATACAGTAAGCCCTCTGGGGCCTCAATAGAGCTTTTGCAGTAAGAAGTATGTTTGAGGAGTCATAACATCATGATAGTGTTCTTGCAATCACATGCCTAAATCTCACTCAACCATTACTGTAGCACCATTACAGCCGTTGACACCATAAAAGCAGAGCACAGTTCAGAGAAACTGTGTTCAATGATGGCCAACTCCTGTTCAAGTGCATGTAAAACAGCTGTCCAACATATTTCTTTAAAGCTGATGACAGTCAATGTCAATCAGTGTTACTTAATGAATGATGAATGTAATCAATGATCAACTGATGATTGATCAGAGGTTTCACCATCATCAATTGCTCATCAATGTTTTGACTAATATTAGTCAATAACTGCTCATTTATTGTCAGTGTTATCAGTGATTAATTTCATTAAGTATGTCTGGCTACAAATAGTATTATAAAGTTATCACACTTTTCTTTTAAAGCCTAACCAATGGATAATGTTAAACATCAACTAATGGCCAGTCTTTCAATAACAGAGTGCTAACTCTCTTCACTTTAATCTTTATTTCTTGAGTACTGAGTACTGTATTATCCACTGCATAATACTGTACTCAAGTTGTGCATTACTCATTTTGTTGTTTTGTAGCTGCAGTCTTCATGAATTTTGATCATACCCACAGCAAATATCAACTGTTGTAACATGCAACGTTTACTCTCAGCTGGAGGAATTCTAATACTGGAAAGTTTCAAAACAGAGATAACATAAGTGACAACAGTATGATGAAAAACGCCTCAGCATTACTTCTTACAACTGAAAATCAGTGTTTTTCCATATATTTTATATAAATCTCATGGCTGTACATGTTTTAAAATAATAATATAGTGTTTATTAAAATTTAAATCTTTCAGTTTTAACTTGAAGTTCAGTTTCAAGACATGGGCAATGGGGTGCACTTTTCACAATATCCACTCATTTTATAGAGATATTGTCTCTCCGTTATCTTTTATACTAAACAACTCTGATGCATTTTGTATCCATTTGAGCCAAAATCTACAAATACTGACTGAAGCACACACCTCAACTAAGTTGCCATTCTTCATAACGTCCAAATGGAGCCCTTGTGGAGGTTTACCAACCCTGAAAGTAGTAATAACACTTGTTGGGCTAAAACTTGACAAAAAAGGACACTTTGATCTAAAATCAACCTACCAGCTTGGTATATGAAACCCCGTTTTCGCTGCTATCTCTGAAATCTTGTCCGCCATACTTGATTTGTCTTTTGTCTCAGACTTTGGTAGAAAGAGGAAGGACTGGTAATGATTGTGTCTTCCAGTTTCCCGGATGATTCCCAGGAGTTTTCGCGCCAACTGTTTGACAACATCAGGAAGGAAGAAAATGAGGGACTCCCATAGGTTGTTTCTTCGTAGCTTGATGTCAAAGCAGTTTCTTTCAGAAGCAGAAACAATCAGTACGTACAAGAAGTCGTGCGAGTTATATGGAGGTGAGTAAGGAACCCCGACGACAGCGAACTCGTGCGGATATTTGCACTGATCAGTGATCATGCTTATGAACAGAACTGATCATGTCGGTGACAAAGTTTATGGCATCATACAATGCCAGAATCATGAAATCGCATGGCTCCAATCATTTTAGTTGCAGTGTCCTTGAAGGTCGTTGAAGTTATATCGAGTTTAAAGGTCAAAAAGTTCGAAAATGCAGGCTTACAGTTGTTTAGATCAGGAGAGTTGGGGGGGGGGGGTATTTCTTTTGGGCTGCATTTCCGGTCTTTAATCTGTCAGGGATTGGAATAACAGTTAATTGCGGCAGCAATCGAAAAACTCCTCTTTTCCCTTTCCGAAAATTTATATCTTTTAATGACATGTAAACCGAGCTATTGATGAATTATGATTATTAATTTGACGAGGGATTGTTAGTGTTCAAAAGTCTTGTAATTCTTGGACGACAAACAAACCATCCCAACAGTAAGGTGTTAGAACTGCGCAAAACGGTTGTTCACACGCAATTTTATCTCTTCATGATGAAATGGCGAATGATCATGAAAATTGTGAACAGCAAATAAAAACTATTACATTTGTATTTCAAATTCTAACACGTAAGCTGTAATAATGACTGACTGTTCCTGAGTTCAGAGAATACTGATAAATAGAACTTATTAATCAAGTTGACTTGGTTACAGACACAATATCACATTTTTGGTCTATTTCACATCACCCACAATACACAAGCCACCACTTGTATTTCACATCACCCACAATACACAAGCCATCACTCGTATTTCACATCACCCACAATACACAAGCCACCACTTGTATTTCAAGTTCAGAATTGAAAATGAGGTTGTGCATCTGAGCATAAAGAACCATGGTTGTTCAAATAGTGGATAAATATTACCCATTTAGCCAGTTTTTTTCAACTGGATGAAGATTTATCCACAGGGGTAGCACAATCCACTCAACGTGGAAATTACTGGAATAATTTCCAGCCAGGTTTGGTTCTGTAATCAATGGAAACTGAAATGGAAATCCATGTTCATTTTATTCAATGATCTGTTGTATTTTATTGTTTATTTCTAAAGGGAAAGCTGAACACTGATGCACTTGATCAGGCATCCCAGCAGTGTGCATAGCAGAGACTGAGTCTATTGAACTAGTGTCTATTATGGTGTGTTTTATTTTTGTGGAGATTTCAAGAGCAAGCACATGGTCATACATACATACGTATAGGTACAGGTGCTCCCCCGCAGGGCTTTTCAGCAACCTGTTGCTCACAAGATCAAACTGAAAGCACATACAGGCGCCTCTGGCAGCCGCTATGCAATCCATGCCTGACCTCAGAACTCAGCCTATGGCCAGTTAGAATAAGCTGCAGACAACAGTACCAGGATTACCCTGCTCTTTTTGAGAAGTGTGTAGGTTCTTTTAAGACCCCTGATAGAACGTTGAGAAACTAGAACAATGGCTTGATGTCCCTGTGTGCAGTCTTTAGTGGTGAGGGAAAAAGTGATATTTTCTTGTATCATTGTGGATTAAAATTGCTGTTAATCTTCAAATTTATTGGTTATGTATGGGTAAACAAGCCCCTAGCTCAGACACAGACAAAGCTTGAGAGCAAAAAGATTTTATATTTTTCAATGTGGCCAGAGATCATGTTTTGTTCTTAGATGAGTGCCCAAATGATGGATTGGCAGAGTTTATTGAAGTGGTGAATAACAACTTGAGGAAACTGTTTCTTGAGGTGAGGCGAGGTAAATCAGAAGATGATGGCAGTACTTTCTATGGACTGGTAAGTATAGTACTCCTTGGATATCACCTAATGTTGTACTGAAGGAAAGGATACAGGATGGCCCTTGCAACCCAGTTTCCCTTCAACCAGATCTGTGTTGTGGATCAAATGTTAATAGGGGGTTGGGGTTACAGCCCAGGAGTCATGGGTAGGGGCAACTCGCTTGTTCTTTTGGGTTTGGATGCACTTCCCACTCTTACCATTTTCAGACTCCAAAAAGCAATTTTCTATACCTTGTTTCAGACTGAACTGAATTTATTTGATAACAACTTAAAAGAGAACATTATGGTAAGCAGATTCCCTGTGAAAACCTTGCTGTTTTCCAGACTAATCAGGCAAAATGTATACCTTGTTTCTTAACAAACTGGACTGAGAGACATGTCCTTGTGAAAAGTGGCAAATACATGTACCGTATACTAGTTGAATATGGTTAGTACCTGTTTCATTCAAAATTGTAATTAACTTTGACTGACAGCATAATTATTTACTTTGCATATGTAACAAAGCACACGCTAGTTAAACAGTAGCAGAACTAAATCGTGGATTCGATGTGAATTGAGGAAGACCATTAGATTTCAAACAACTACATCAACCTGATAACTACTGCAATAAAACCAAAGTTTGAAACCGATGGTTTGAACAATTGTCACTCGACAACACATTTGAAACCGATGGTTTGAACAATTGTCACTCGACAATACAGTACCCCATAGGGTTGTTCTAGCAAAAATAATAAAAAACATTAAACAATAACTCAGTGAAACCTGTAAATCATATTGAAAAAGCTCCAAAATCAATAAAACCTCAAATGGCAATAGCAAATTAATGAAGTATTACTGAAAAACTGTATGAGAAGTGATCCAAACTGCATTTAACTGCAAACTCCAGTGCCCCCTCTATTTATAGTGGATCTGAATAACTTTGGAACATAATTATTTAAATCTCATTTGCAAGGTAAACACTGACCAGGACGAACATTCCAAGATGGCTACGGACTTCTCTGCAAATGATATTCAATTTTTTAAGAAAGCAGTAAGTAAACTTTAATACTGCAGAGTTTACACCCTGCAGAAAATAATTGTCCCAAATCATAACTGAATTTTAAAAAAGTTTGTATAGTTGTCTCAGCAGACTTAATTTCTTTTACGAAGCATTCATAGTTCAAAGATCATTACTAGTACTGCAGTGTAAAATCCCTGTAGAATAACACAAGATTTCTTGAATTGCAGTCTGTTCAAATGGTTGTTTTAGTTAAATATACAAACAAATTATTTTATAGAAACAGTACTAAAACAGTGTCAATGCAACTGAATTTTGTTGCTATTTTAGAACAATTTGTTTGCATCTAACAGAGGTTTTATTCGTACTAATTTTGGATTAAATATATATGCAGGCAAAGATGTTTTTAAATGGCGCATTGTCATAATACTGTAATTAAAAAAATCAGCATTGTACCAATAAAAATGATAGCTAACAAAAATACATGGTTTATGGTGTAAAAGCCATAAAGCCATTTGTCTTGTCTCTTGACTTAACAGAATGCATACACATGTTGACAGAAGTAGGTTAACGCTGATAGACTAGTCTTGTGGACTTAGTGCTCAGTGTCCCTCACCTGAATAAATAAGTTAATAGCAAGAATTATCATGTAAACTAAGAAACAATTGATTGTCAATTTCTGCTCATAAATTGTTAATATTAACTGTTTCAGGGTTTTTTTTCAGTTGAATTTTTAAAAAACTTAAAGGCAAATTAGTGTAAGCGACTTTTATCAAGTTCATAGTTATCCCTCTTTTCTCTTTGCACCCTTTAATAGAGTTTAACATCTACACAAAGTCACTTGTGTTGTTTTTGAACTAGACTCTTCACATCTATATTCTTTTGAACATTGAATTGTCTTTGCTGAGCCAAAACCAGTGAAGTTTTGTGTGTTTAGATGGACCTCATTGTGGCATCAGACACTGGTATGGTTTCATCCATTGACTTGGACAACATTGCTAATGACCTGGAGAAGAAGATGTCCCTGAGTTATGTGGAGTCTCTTCTTGCAAAACTTGTTCGAGACAAATGGATGTCTTGTGTAAGCAAAATAATGTGGATTGGCCACTATTCAGTCATTATACAGTCATGTAAGGCCAAACAAAAATATATCTGTGGTTCTGATCATGTGACCAACTCGGACTTTTTTAATCGCCAAATTGTGACCTTATAACTTTTTATTGCCATTTTGCCTTGTTTTTTCTTTCTTTAAGTCATGCAGTTTTCAAAAACTCAACACCAGACCGGTTTCAACAGTTATTAAACTGGAACTTTTTCCGAAGGAATGAGTATACTCTACATGCAGATCAAATTATTCCTGCTTGTCTTCAAAGCTGTGGCATAAAAATGAAATTTTGTTGCTTTTTTTAGAATTTGGTCTTGATCACAAAAAATGTTAACAAAAAAAAAAATAATGCCAATTGACTGACCCTAATTTTTCAAGGATACATGTATGTGACAGGAACCACAGATATTATGTTATTTGGCCTAACAAGGGTTAAAATGTGCTAGTAAATTCAGAAAGTTCTCTACTCCTTCCCACAGAACATTTGTGTGAATCTAGCTTCTGGAAACCCCTTGAAAACTGGAGGTCCTTCAAAGGACATTTCAAAAGTGAATGTTGTCTTACAATAACAAGTTTAAGGGGAGGGGGTCAGGAAGGAGGAGCATTCAAGAAATGACTAATAATGCAAAACATTATTTATAAAAGGTAAACTGTGTGTGGGAGAGAATGTCTCAGACTTGGAAAAAATTGCTGAAAGAAAGTTTGTGCTACTCCAGGATTTCAAACCTTGGGTGTTTGAAGAAAAGCACTTGAGATTCAGAAATTTTGCCAAACCTTATCGTGAGAGAAAGTGATATCAACTTAATGCAGATTAATCAACAAGAATTGTTAAATAGTTATGTAACAGTGTCTCGATGCATATCTTCATTATTTTGTTGTTATGGAAATTAGGGAGAAGCCTGAAAGTACTTGTAAGTAAGTTCTGCAATACAGTAAAAACCCACGAGTAAGAACCTACATTTTCCAGGGTTAGCCTAAACAGGTTCTTACATAAATGGTGGTTAA
>JANRMR010187794.1:0-10977 GCA_025434825.1 Bergia sp. 'catenularis'
CCCCATCCCCCACTCTGGTCGTTCACGGATACTGTCACTAAGTTCTATCCAACTTCATCGGAAGATTTCACCTTAATATGAGGTTCACATATATATGACATGCATGATACTCAAAAAGACAAAACAGATCTGTAGATCAGAACCAATCAGGGTTAGTTTCGAGATGTTACCGACGTTGTTATGTATTCGAATATAGGTTAAAAACTGAAGATTCCGGGGTTATTTCTATGACGTATTTAGATTTTGAGTAATATCAGATGTGGTGGATGGAAGTTTCCACGTCTAAACCAGATATGGCATGGCTGATTGTGTGATCTGTAGCGTTGTCTCCTGACCTTTGCGAGCAATGTTTTTAAAAAAAATAAACGAAAAGAATACATGAAGAATACACAAAAAAGTGCACGGAGTTTTGTAATATTTTTCATACCCGCCCTAGAGCTGACGAAAGGAAACTGTCTTTTTTTAGTATATATTGTATCCATGATTGTAACTTGGAGTTGTTTCCAACAGTAGCCTGATTACAGTGTTTCGTGTCAAGTGCAGCACTTTTATTTACAATCTACAAAGTAATTTACAGTTTTTGTTACTTGTGTTAAGCCTGAAGGTACATCCAGATGAATTTATATTAACATGATTTCAGAGGAAGTTAATATGTTTTACTCCTATCCGAAGTTAGTAATACTAATAACCTAAGTATAAATATGGTCGGAAATCATTCAAGCACCGATATAATATGTAGTGTGCTATTAAAGAAATCGTGAAGACTTGTGATGGACAGAAAAGAGGGTCTCCCGGAATAATCCCAAGGGTTTTTGGGGAACAAGGGAACGCGGTAATTTTTTCATGGGAACACAGGAACAGACATAAAAAGATTTTAAAGGAAACAAGGGAGCAAGAAATATGTTGGGCAACAGGGAACAAGGGAACGAGAGAACAAAGCGAACTTTAAAGGGAACATGGGAGCACAGCCCTCCCCCCCGATGGACCCTCGTAAAAAGTTTATTCCATCGCAGTTGGCTCAGCTCGTGTGTACCGGATTAAATAATTTGTTGTATGTAAACATTGACTATCGCCCGGCACTTATATCAGGTTAAAGATGTTGAATTAAGTTTACAAAGTTTAAGAAGGATATCTGAATACCATTAAAACGTGATTAAGAGCAATTTTAGTTTTCTTCCTGATGTAAACGACAAAAAAACAGTGCGACACCTTGGAGTCAAAGCCGTGACGTTAAAAATTGTAAAAGTATACTTCACATTTGTTTTGCTGGAGGGGTGAATATTTGTTGGCCGAAGACCTGACCAATAAAATGCCCTCATTAATACATTTTAATACTGATACTGCAATAGAGCCAAGTGAAACGATTAATGTGTTAGGTTTGACTCATCGCTAAACTTTTTAAGTTTATTTTATTATCGAAGACTGGTTTAAGTATTGACCATAAATGCCCCAACTCTTAAAGAGTAAAAACGATCGATTCTTGTTAATAATTTCTCGACATTCACAAGTTGAGAATTTTCGACAGAATTTGAAACTTTGATGTTTGAAAACGTAACAAGACAAGAGCTATAGTATCTCGTTGACTTCGTTCAAAATCCTTCGAAACACGCGTTCTCGCGCAATTTTCCCAATGTTTCCTCTTTAATATCGATTAAAAGTCGACATTTTTAATTGCGTAAAAATAAAACAATTGTATAACTGAATTTGCATTTACAAGTTCTCATACAATGTTCACAAAACCAGTGCCGTAGCCAGACCATAAAACAAGACGAGGCAAGAATTGCGAATATCGGAGGAACAAAGTCACTTACCCCTTCTATTCCCCCATCCTCGCCACACATTAATAAAACTCGCGTCTAAGGCGCATAAGAACTAATGAGCCCCATAACACACTTATCAAAATCCCAAATCCTGCTCTAAAGTCTTGCAGCATTTGTTTCGTGCAAACATGTGCAAATGTTCAAGCAAATAACTTCTGTTGCTTTTAGGAAATTGCATTTTCTGCATTCTTTTTTAAAGTGATGACCTCAAAGTTCAATAATTGCCGAGAAAGGGCTGGCGCCCATATAGCTGTTATTCACCCCGATATACATTTCAGATATTTTCCCACATCTGAAACGGGCAGAAAAATTAAACGAGGCAACTGCCTCGTCTTGCTTCATACTGGCTACGGCGGTGATAACAACTTTGGCTTCCAAACTATAACACTAAGCAAAAAATCAAAGCTTTTTGCCGTCTGTGTCGAAAGGTTACGTAGTTGCTGTCAATATATATATATATACTTTCTACATGTTCTAGATCGGTTAATTATCTCATTAAAATAAGCTGCGGTTCATGCAATGTTATATTGTTGGTAAGACTAAAATAAACATTTTTTAATCTGTCACTTTAAACTGAGAATTTTTAACAGTTTTAACAATCACTTTAACTGACATGTTGTGAATCACTACCTGTGAACCAGCTTTCGACATGTTCTAGCTCGGTGAATTCATAAAAATAGGTTGCTTTTCAGTGTTGTTGCTAAGACTAAATAGACAGATCAATCGAAGACTCATATCTGATATGGGCGTCGACCGGAAGCTACTTCAGTACTTGGAAGCGTAACATTCTAGAATGTCGAACATGACCCTTGGTATTAATCAGGGTGATAGGAATTGAAGAGATTTCGCGTTAATGTTTTTTGGTTTATATTTGGCTCTGAAACGAGAAATACATGGACATTTATAAATGTCGTGGGAAAATGGAGCATACTTTTGGATTTGATTCCTATGAATCGTGATGCCAATTTTATTTTCGAGGACTGTTTAACAGTTATTTCACGAACACGCGTTGGTAATGAGGTGATAAACAACGAACTGAGTTGGCATCTACTTAGTGTGGTTGGAATAACTGATGTATTAAATACCAAGTCAGTCAGTATACTTTTTTCTTTTAATATTGTGTAAACCGAATCGAATTTAGTGTAAACAGCGAAGCAGGGATAATATATAAAACAGAAGGATTTTAAAATTTACTTACGTTTTTAAGAAATACCTCACCTGCAAGTAGTTCTCCAAATAAGGTCAAACTTATGATTATCACCCAATAATTTGTGCTGTTGAACCAAAAAGAAATGTTTGAAATTCAATGACCATTGGGTTGTATTTAAAAGATATCTGTAACCAGTATAAGCACGGGAGGTTTTAACATCGAAGAAGCAGGGGATAAAATTAGGTCTAATACCACGTATCAACGCTCTGTCACATCCGAATAAAGATGTAGACTGCAAGAAAGTGGTATAGACTAATGATACGTCCGCAAGGATAATGTTTTAAAAACTCCAAGGAAGCCCTTGTAAATGTGATAATTAACTGATCGGTCCAGAACTGAAGCTTTCAATCATAAAACGTGCAAAACTAGACGTGTAGTAAAGATTTTCTTTGTTTTCGTCGTGTTATGTGCAGTTTCAATCCATTTGTTTCAGAAAATCTTAAATTTCCCGCGCTCTGGAATGGAGCGACGGCCTATAATAACACTTTCTGGTGAGAAATGCTAAGAAAATATCAGTCTGAATGCTGTAGTGTTAAAACAGGCACCGTTAATTGAAACTTTTAAGTCAAATATATCTGTGTTATCGCTGCAGACCAAATCAGGAGAGTGGCTTGGTTTCGTTGGAAATCAGGACAGTAACCCGTCAGATCAGGCATCTGATTGGATGATCAGGGATTGTGAAGACCGTCTGATCAAACATTACCTCCATCGGCATCTGTCAAAGGTTGAATGAGCCGCTTTACAAAGAAAAAAACTCTTGAAGAATCTAGAAACAAACTGTTGGACAGGAATGCCAAGAATGAATGTGCAGCATGGAACTGAAGGATTATGAAATGAAAACCGAACAACGAACAACGCTTGTGGGGTAAAGAGGCACGTAGCCTTGGGAAGATCGAGGTAAAACGTGCAGTTCGGTAATCCCTCTTCTTTACCAGGTGTCCTTTCTTTGCGCGCGTTTTGTCATAATAATGATAATAGTGGCGTCACCCAGACGGCATTTCCACAGAGTAGCTCTTCATCCATCAGGGGGACCAAAGGCTTAACGTCCCTGTCCAAGGTCGGTGTGGCGAAAGAAGGTCACCTAAATATTCAACCCCATGGCCAAGCCGGGAATCGAACCTGGGACCTTCAAGTTAGCAGTTTGAGATCTTATCAACTGAGCTAACACACACGAATCCTGGCCGCCGCTACTTTCTTTTTTGTAACTTCCTGCACACTGTAGCATATAGGTGTGACGTTTTTACAGCGAATAAGTTGTCGTAGCATAAATTACTGATAGTGTTAGTATCACAATTTATTGTACGGGAATGAGAAAGTTGCTTACTTTAGATTCATTTTGTGTGTACAACAACAAATGTGATTCACAGTGTTTAAAAACAATGCCTTACCCAACCCAACCAATCAAAGGAGGCAATTCTATTGTAACGTTTATCAGGTTACTTTAGATCGGTTCAAGCAAGAGAACTTTTAGGTTACGCTTATATACCGAGGATATGGACACTGGATTCGTGGCTATCTAGAGTTGTAATCAGATTACTCTACCTAGCTCTACTCTACCTTCCAGCTTCAATAGTTCAACTAACAATATAAGACGTCAATTTAATTGTGCCTCTCTTCTTTACCTGAACTTTTTTCCTCCTTTCCTTATATAAATGACAAGCCCGGCCCGATCAGCTGTGCTACCACCAAGTTGGTGAAACTTTGTGTAAATCAATCAACTAAATAAAATTTTGTTGTTGCTGTTGGATCTTCTGGTGAGTAAACGGTGTGTGCGGGTTTCATATTCGAACACCGCTTTCGTTCTTGGTCACTCTTCTGTTCTAACTTCTTTCTCCCTTGATTTTTATTTTTTTGGATACTCCATTACTGTAACGAAAACTGTGTAACGTTATTATGCACACACACACCAGTTCACTAGAGGGTGTACTCAGTCAACGCTTGCAAATCCGGGACGGTTTCCATTTATGTAACAATCATTTGATGGATTTACAAGTGGTAAATCCGGTTGTATCAGGCGGTTAACATGGTCATTTTTGTTAAAGTGGCAGTTTCAGAGTTAATCCATACAAAACTCCTGGTTTCCAAAACCAATTCCTTTCATTTACAAATTAAGAAACCCTTTTAACAAACATAATTGTCAAGAATCAATGATTTTGGTGCTAAATTACGTTAGTTATACCATTACCTGAGAAATTTCTGCAATCTGATTGGTCGATAGCAGTGGTACTTCAGCGTAATTTTGAAATACCTACATGTGAAAATTACAAACCATTCAAATGCATGTGACGAAATAAACAGATGCTGTTGCAGAAATTTCTCAGGTGTTAGTATAAACAAATAATAGCGTGATTTGTACGCGGTATTTGGCGTAAATATCACTCATGATATTTCAAAGTTGTTCCAAATTTCACTCTTCTCACGGCTCGTGAAATTACGTAGAACAACTTTGAAATATCACTGGTGGTATTTATGCTAAATACCACTACAAATCATGTATTACCTATACTAATTTTTCCAATGGGCCAACACTAAATTCGCTACAAGTCTCATAACTGTAATCCGTTTAAGTCGCCCTTGAAATTAAACCATCCATTCCATATTCGCAATGCTTTAGGCAGAAATTTGCACGAATTATTCATAGCAGAAGATAATTTTGGTATTTTAACGTCTTTTACCGAGCAGTAGGGAGATTGCACAGTCATATCGCGAAACAACCCCTTTACTTAATAAAACGTTATTGAAGACGTTGATGTACCCGCGATTCTCTACGCTGTGGGCAGCTGTGGCAAACTGTACAAAAGCTTTCTCCAGAACCAATTATCGTTTACGCTCAGGTAAGTGTTTGTGCGCATGTACAGTTTGAGTTCATCGTCCAGTTCATCGATGTTGACGTCATCAAGCTGGATAATAATCAAGTAAATAGCGCGATTCTTCAACACCTTGTGGTGAGCAGCTCTAAACTCCAGCATACACCATTCACTTTGAATAAAGTTACGAGACAGGACCAAAATAGTGCGTCTACTCTTCTGGACACTAGTCAAGATATTTTCCTGTATAGGCGCTCCCACTGTAAAGTCACGATAATGAATGCACAGTTTGTACGGCGGTTCGTTGTTTTCCAATTTTTCTGTAAGAACTTCGCTTACCCACCGCTCGTCGTGTTTACTGTATGACACAAATGCATCATAGATTTTCTCGTGCCGCGGATCTTTGTCGTCAACTCGGTCGAATGGATGCACATGCAAATGTGCAAACAGTAGAAGCTTTATTTCCCGGCGGTACTTGAATATAAAGACAAATAATATCAGAGCAATTAACAACAATCCGCTCGAGACATAGGCTGTGACTGGAAGTACATTTTGCGTGACTGCGATATCCCTATGTATTATAATTGTCTTAGTTGGACTTGTGGTATTCAAGCCATCTTCACAGACAAAGTCTACGTGAGGTACACTTAAAATGGAGTACCCCACAGCCCTCCCTGAAGCGCAACGAATTTCTTCCTTATCAATAACGATTGAACCACTTTCCTTGATCCACGATTTAATCCACGTGCTGTTACAGTTACAGGGTAATAGGTTGTTACCCAGGGAAAGGCGGTTAAACCTCACATTGCGAATAGTTTTCGGCAATTGCTGTAGTAAATTGTTATCCAAATAGAGTTCTGTATGGTTAGATATAATATCAAACACCTGCGGTTCAACATCACTGATTTTGTTGAAACTGAGGCGTATACTTGATACTCTTTCTAAATAGAGCTGTGGTTCAACGCTTTCGATGGAGTTATTCTGCATCCACAAAACCAATCTCTTGCCTCTAGGCAAGCGCAGAGGCATCTTGACAATGTCCTTTTTTACACAATCTACGATTACTGTCGAGTCAATGGCGCGCCTGGAACACTCGCAGCGCGGAGGACAGAAATCTATGCCATCTTTGCATTGAAATGCGTTACTTGGTGTTTCGAGAATTGCAAATCCTTTAAGCGAGGATGGAAAATTACAGTTCCAAGTTTCTTTTACTCTCTGTTTTGAAACTTGCCAGTGATTTGGAGGGAAAGAGAAAGTCGTGTTCAGTTCCTTAACATAAAAGAATGCGTCACAGTCACACCTAAGTGGATTGAATGACAAATCAAACTGAAACAATTCCATCAATGAATGTTTAAAACTACGAAAACTTTTCTCATGCCAATAAAGCTTTGTTATATTGTTCCCTTGCAAGTTTATCAATACTGGACGAATATGATTGCCCAATTTTTCGTTTTTTATAATTTCTGACACAATCTCATCGGGTAGATCGAAAGACAAGAACTGCAATGCTGAAATAAAACTTGAACTAGAAACCAAGTTGTACGACAGATCTACCACTGGGCCACGCAATCCCACGAATCCCGGGCGAAAGACTTGATGTGGAATTACTTTGATAAGATTATATTTCAGAAGTATTTCTGATAAGTAACCTGCGTGCTGTGGAAGGGAATCTGGTTGTATGGTTGTAATTCTGTTGTTGTTCAATCGAAGAACTCGTAAGCTTCCCAGTGTCATGAACAATCCCGTTTGAATGGTTGTAAGCCAGTTTCCATCAAGATTCAGGTACTCCAGATTTTCCAGATCGTTAAAAGTATCGTTATGTAGTTTGGAAAGACTGTTATACGCCAAAGATAGTTTTTGCAAATTCCTAAGATTGCGGAAAATCTTTGAAGGAAGATCTAACAATTTGTTTCGGCCGAGGTAGATTTTTTTTAAGACGCGAGATTGCTGAAAAGCTCGCTCACCAATGCGCTGCATCTCATTTCCCTCCAAATTAATCTCCTCCGTTATTGACCTAAACTTGTAGTTTGGCATATCCTGAATTCTGTTATGAGCAAGTGTTATGCTTGTTTCCTCGTTAAAGCGTTTAATCCATGGGAAGGTGAGTGGAGGCTTTGTGAAGTGATTCCATGGCAGACTAAGGCGGACCAGATTGGGTAGTGTTTGGTTGAGGTTCTGTGGCAGATGTTGAATTTCAAGATTTGATATTGAAAGCGTCTTCAACCCATGCCATTTAAAAGCTGTAAACACCTCTGGAAAGCCAGTAACATTGAGATTAGTGTTCCTTACTTCGAACAGTTGTACATGTTGAAAGCGACTGCCTGTACTTTTAGACAACGTAGATCTGATACCTGAGTCTGTGTCGGTGAGACTCGCTCCCTCATTTATAACTATGGTCTTGAGTTTCGTTATTCGAGCCAGCGGTGCTAGATCTTTTATCGATACTCTGCAGGGTCCTTTAAAGGTTAGATGTGCATCTGGAACATTTCTGTGACTACTTGGCACTGCAGATTCTCTGAAGATAACTTTGTACACCGATTGGCACACAAAGTTGATGTGGCATACTCGTGATAATGCCAGTCCCTCGTCCTTGTCACTGTTAGTGATGTAGTGACTTAAATCTATGGAGCACATCAGGCTAGTGGTTATTGTACAATCAATTCTTGCAGTAGGCCTCTTTTGGTCAGAGAAACAAGAGGTGTCGCAGTCTTCTAGAAGGCCTATTTGTAAACAAGCTACATTGTAAATCAGGAGAAAGAAAAGCACTCTGATGGCGATTAACTTTGGTCCTGGTACAGAACTTGCGGTCGCCATTGTACCATTAAGGAAGTCACCGAGGTCAAAACTGGCTGTTGTGATTACTAATGTTGTGTAGTTCAAGGAAACCAAAGTTAACCATTACTTTTAAACATCGGCTGGCCAAGTCCGTTGTTGATAGTGCCTTTGGTGCTGAACTAAAAATACTGGAACTGTTACAAAAGGTCTTTTGTTGCCGACAAGTACGGAACTGTCTTGGTAAATGTATTCGTTGTAGATATATAGTCACACGATTTAATAAGTAGTGCGTGTCTATGAGGATTACACAAACAGATTTTTTTTTTGGTATAAAAATACTTTGCTCATGAATAAAACTCCAACTGAAACATTCGTTGATATTAAAAATATTGCTGCTTTGGACAAACAGCTGACGCAAAATTGCAGTAACTGTTTACTTGAGGTTATAAATGCCATGGGTTTGTATCTATTTCAGGTTTTCCTGTGCATATTGTTGAGGGAAATTTTTCAAATTAGGCAGAAACACATTATGTTACATCAAGTGATACCACTGCAGCAGAAAAATAATAAAGTTTCAAACATGTTTAAAGCTATATACATTTACGGAAACCTGCATAATACATGACCATTCGAACCAATAGATGAATTGCGGTAAAGCGTATTCGAAACTTTTAAAACTACAAATATTAAACAACTAAAAGGGCAAACACATTGAAGATTTGTCCGGCAGCAAATAGAGAGAAATCAAGAGTTGAAAACCTGGCATTTTATTTTATTTGAATATTTGTAGTAAGTTCATAAACTTGGAATTTACTTGGCTTTATAGTTTACATAGTTGTTTTCCGCCCTGACTATTTTAAACGGCCATTTGACTGTGTATGTCATCAAGTTTTTTTCCGTGCAAGAATGCAGTTCAACCGGCAGGGCGTTATATTAGTAATTGACACGGAAGGCGTATATAGACGTAGCATTATAAAAATGTATGCCTCGCACTACTTTAAACTTCTCTATATTGATTACTTCTAGGAAACTCGAAACTACTTCATATAATTACTATAAGCTATATGTAAAACACTTATGACACACAACTCCCAATTTGGTTTAAATAGCTAAATAATTGGTTAATACCTTGTTAATTCACACATCCTTTATTTCGTAATGAAGTTGAGTACTTGGGCTGAATATTCTTTGTTGAATTTGGTTATAATCAGAGAAGTATTGCCTTTGTTATTGTTTAAAATGTTGGATAAGCGTGCTGGCAAGTTTACTCGAATTGTGCTGACATTTTATTTGGTTATAGAATATTTGTGTTTATATTACAATTACTATCCAAGATTCGTTTCACAAAAAACGAAACAGTAAATGGTTGTATTAAATTAACTTTTCCTAGCATTTTGAAAATATAAGTAAAAGCCGTTCCTTTTAACGTTGGTCAGACGCAGAGTTCTATTCTTAGGACGTTCGAGATTCAGTTTTTTAATGTTTTTCCAACCTCGAAATTTTAGGAACGTTTCGTACATAAAAGAGTAGGACGTGAGACAGTAAATCGCCCGGTCACTAGTGCCTTCTGGCGCTTTGTTGCATCAGAATTTACAAACGAAAATATGAATACTGTCGAGCAGCAACCCTATATGGTACGCGTATTTAGACGACTGTATCAACGCCATAAATGAATTCCAGTGAAACACTAGGTAGATAATGCAATTGCTTTGTTTTGTTTTGGATTTTTTTGTCATTTTTGTAAGAATCGCGTAAAAATTGTTGCGTGAGCATGATAGAGTGACACGCAAAAACTGGCAGTAATCGGTCATGATAAATTAGAAAGCCGTTTGTAAATTCTATGAATGAAAAACTGAAACATAAAGCTATATCACAGCAAGAAATATCGGTCATATTCTAAGGTCCTTCAAAAAAACTTGTCGCCGAAGCATTCTCTCCCATCAATTGCAAACATCCTAAAATATTTTGCTTCTCTATATAAACCTTGCAGACAAATTTTCAAAATATGCTTTGAGCAACAATGCGTTAGCGCTATAGCATGTGAAACATATACGGAAGCCCTGAGGGGACATTCAGTTTTAAAACTTCACCTTTCGAAGTCAAAACTTTTTTACTTATCGAAGTCGAAATTTTCTCATTTCTCGAAGTCAAAATTTTTTTACTTATCGAAGTCAAATCTTTTTCACTTTTCGAAGTCAAAACTTTTTCATTTTTCGAAGCTAGTCAAAACTTTTTCACTTTTCAAAGTCAAAACGTTTTCACTTTACGAAATCAAACTTTTTCACTTTTCGAAGTCAAAACTTTTTCACTTTCAAAGTCAAAACTTTTTCGCTTATCGAAGTCGAAGCATTTCTTATTGTTATAC
>JANRMR010187815.1:0-10971 GCA_025434825.1 Bergia sp. 'catenularis'
ATGGCTTTATTATCAGTTCCACTGATTGACTCTTCCCAATAAATACTAAAAGAGAATTACATTATTAATGAGGGGGGAGGGAGGGGGGGAGGGGGGGTTACATGAAGCACAACCCTTTGTTTTGTCTGTGAACCTGAAGGAAAGGAATTTTTAGAGGGATTTCTTGGTACTACTCAGAAGACAGACAGGCTTTTTTTTTTTATCAATCATAAGACTTAAATAAAAATTACTTCTAACATATTCTGTTATTTTCTAAGTTAATTTTGATCACTACTAGAACAAGAGCAAATCTTAACCTTTTTTGATCAAATGCATAATATGTTATACCATCCCCTGGTATTACTCTAGCCAGTGATATTTTTTGTGACCATTAAAAAAACACATTCTCTTTGTTCTATTACGGTAGAACCTCAAAATATCTGTCATCATCATCAACGAGGTCATAAAACCTGCCTCGAATTCTTATACCAAACTCGCGCAATATCGCAACATATCGCCTGCTGCGTAATACCATATTCCATTTGTGGTTTTTGCGCTGGACATATTTTATGTCTCCGAGGTCCACCACCGAACTCAGTGCCTGGACAATTTCTAGCACTTTAAACTTCGGCAGACTTCTTGCACTTTTTAAATGTTCAATTGCAAAAAAGAATCGTACTGCATTTTCGCTTTGTAAACTGCTCTCGTGGTTCAAGCTCAAAGCCATGTTATCTCGATGCAATATATACAAATTGTTGTAAATTTCATCACTGATTATGTCTGCTGCGGCCGCAAGTGGCATCTTCTTTTCCACAGTTGTTGTCCTTTGGTTGTAAAGCAAATTATTCAATCGACTTTGGTCTTCGTTTCTTAGCGTCTGTGTTGATTTATTTTCTCTTGGGCTCTTGCATCTACAAGTTGTATCTGGCAAAGCATCGGCCAATTTAGACATTTTAGTTCCGCTTTTTGAATTCCCGGGTTGAGTTCCAATCCATTTCTGGACAGCAGGACTTAAATCTCGAATGGCCCTTTTGAGATCTAAGTTTTTCTCTCTTTCTTTGTCGTTTTGCATTTCTCTATTTTCAGTTTCGACTTCCTTGAAGCTTATATTTGAGGAAGAAATTAGCTCTGACTCGCTGTCTTTTTCTAACTGTAAACGAATTATCGAGTGCACAGTATTATCTAATTCACCTTTTGTGTCGGGAGACAATGCTGCACTCGAAGATGAGTGTGAAACAAAATTGCCAGCATCATTTTCCTTTAGTAAATTATCAGTACCGACAGTAGACTGTTCGTTAAAAATGTTCGAAAATCTTTCTTGTTTCCTTTCTTCAGCTGTCTGTATTTGGTGTTTTTTCGCTCTTCTTTTTGGCCTTTTCATGCGATTCTTTGCCCAGGATCTCCTAGCAACACATTCCTCTTTGTTGTCCTCGTTCAGGAATGTCCGAAACGGATGTCCATTCAGGTCGATGTCACAGATTCCAAATTCCTGTGCTTCGGCTTTAAAAGTCTCGGGAAAACATCCAACACATCCACTGCCAGTACACAAAATTCTTCCCTCTTTAGTTTTATGAGTTGCTACTCCGGATGACCAACGATTTGCAGTCACAAATGCGGCCATGCTCGTTGCGTGTGTACTGTTGTGGGACTGTCCGGGTTGTCCAGTTTGTGTAACCTTTTGTTAGCGGCAAGAGTCCGTGACGAGACAGTAACGCTGGAATTAGGCATTTTACCTTTTACCCTCCCCTCCCTTAATTTAGGTTTTTGTTACGTGCTACTCGGCCTCGTTCCCATGTAAACATCTAAATTTTCGGCGGGGAGATTGAAACTAACAGTTGAGAAGACTTCATTTATTTATCAATCAGTTTAGAAGTTCCAGAAGCGGTTCCGAGAAGTTTTTTATCTTTATTGGAATTTTCACATTATCCGAAGCTGAATCTGCACGTGTGGAGAACTGAGTTAAACAGATTTGAAGATGGCACATTTCACTCCGATCGGAGTACGAACGACACCAGTGAGCGATTTGGTTTCTCCATCAACAAGAAGACGACGGGCAGGTATAACAGTGAGTACCAGTACACCGCCAGTTTTCCTTGGTAGTATCTCACGAAATGACGATGGTGCAGAGAAAAGACAAAGACTTCTTTCATCTACGACAAGTGCCGCGCTCAGCAGCCCAGCAACCCCACGAACAGCCAGTCGGATTGGCAACGAAAGGTTTGTCGAATTGGATCTTACAAACAGATCAGCAGACTTGGAAGTGTAATCTTTCGCTGAACACTACTTTAAAATGCCGGGTTTGTCGGAAGCTATATTGTCAATGCAATCTTATGTTTCTGGCTCAAACATTTTTGTTTAACATGTACAGTCATTAATCGAATGCAGTGACAAATTTTTGTTAGCTCTGTTGTCTTGCAAGGAAGAAATGATCAAGTATGCAATTGTTTTTAATGTAGACTCAATTACAAGAAGTTTTTCTGAGAATTTTTGCAGGATTTTTGTTGTTTCTCTTGAAAAGGTTCAGAAATCTGGCGAGTTTTGTGGTGGCACGAGACCAACAATACATTAATAAACCGTTTACTGCTAATATGACTGAGTTTACTTGATTTTTATTGTTTTCACAATGAAAGAAAATTAGGGGCTAGTTCCTGGAAAAATGATCTAACTATCCTGGAAATCTCCTGGAAAACTCCAGACCTGAAATTTTGTGATCACCAGTCAGTACAAACCATGTACCAATATCAATAGAACAATGTCACTTCATTGACAGGCGGCAGTCAGTTGCACCCAGTGGGAGTGATGGTCTCACTAATCACCAGATCATGGATCTCTACACTAACTGTGTCCAGCTGTCTGTGACAAATGTGAGTACATGTTGTTACATATAGTATAAATTTTGGTAGGACTGAGTGGAGTCCAATTTGGTCTGTAATCAGATGAGTGATGATAAAAATCACACTTCACAGATGTCTGTGAAGCAGGAGTCTGATTTGTTATCATGAAGATGATTTAAAGCATACTTACCAACCATCCCTATTAGTTTTTCAAGAAGTAAATGCTATGGATGGGCTGGAGGTGATTAAGTTGGATAAAAGTTGTCAATTCTTGTGTTCCGGGCCGGAATGCATTAAGTCTTAATAGTGGATTAAGATGTTTTCTTTTGAAATTATTTCAACAAATAACGTGAAAATGTAACTTCTGAAACAGAGAAAATCCATTGATTCAGCCATGAAAGAGCCACTTAATTTAATGTTAATATTTCCAAGAAAAAGAAAAGAAATGACAAAACTGAGTGAGAAGAATTGACAGATTTGTTTGTTTACACAATGTGAGAGGTGAGTTGTTGTCATTATGATAGTGACTGTTTTCTAACTTGTAATCCAAAACTTCAGATTGTGACTGGTTCATTCACCTACTAGGTATATAACTGCAAGCTTGTTTTTAAAAGATTGAATAAATGTTGACAAATACAGGTTCAGACTTTGCAAACAGACAATTTACAGACCAATTGGAGAGGCAATTTAATTTTTGATTATTTACTTAGAAGCTGATCAACAACACATGCAGCTCTAAACAGTGATCTGAACCAGAATACGATGTAACTGTCTTGCTTGTTTGTACAATTTGTAGAAAATCACTGCCAAGAATGCATTTGGCCTTCATCTTATCGACTACATGCATGATCTATTAAGGGACATCCAGGAAGGAGAAATGACAAACTTCCAGGTACTTTACTTGACCTTGAAACAATGTGATTATCAATCATCATTATCAGATTGAAATAGTCTTGTTTAAAAACAACATTAAATTAAAGTCTCTTCAAATGAAAAGTTGAATTCTCCCTTTAGAAAAGAAAAGAAAATATTTAGGGAGAATTAAGAACTTGATCAAAAGTCACTGAGTGTTTTTGTGCTAGTGTCTTCACTTTTACTCGCAACTAATTCCACCAGTTTGAACACAGTGTACTTAAGAAATTATATAATATATAGTAACAAGGCTGGAAATAATTTTTTTGGTCTTTCAGACCTTTGTCTGATCAGGAGCACAGTCTGCCAGACAAATCACGAAACGGCCGGACATAAGTGTTTGTTTATCTGTTATAGGTTGTAATATTGAAAGATGTTATTGATTTAGTCATACAATGCACATCATCGTCTGTCAAAACTCATTTTGTCTTGTAACATGGTTATTATTTGGGATTAATCTGCATGCAAAGTGGCAAACAATCACTCAAGAAGTGTAATTTCATTATGACACAATAAATTTATACTGTATTTTCAAGTGTTCCATAAACTTGGAATGCTTTGTTTCAGGGGGTTAATTGTGACTTGTCCATGCGTTAATTATAGTAATAAATTGGTCATAGGAAAAAGCAGGGGTTCCATGCAGCAATAGGAACCCCAAAAATTCAGTCCTGCATGGGGACTGAAATCACCTAAAAAATTTTGGTCCCCCTTTCTTCCGTCTTATATTTGTGGGAAACTTTGCTTTCCTTCCAAAGCATTTTTTCGGTCCCGGGGATGCAAGTCAGTGATTTATTTTGTGTCCCATGTCATAAAATTTGTGTGAAATGCCACTTTTTTTTGCTCTTGAAATGAAATTGGAACCCCTGAAAAATGATTATACCTGATCAAGAAAGTTTGCATACTGGCAGATGCTCTGATAGCTTGATTGATATAAGTACATGACATTTTGTACACATCCATTACAGGTTGCAGGTTGTACTCTAGATGCAAGTGCCAAGATTTATGCTGGTAGAGTGGACTCCATTCATATGCAGGCATACAAAATGCTGGGTGGCTTAGGTAGAGCTGAAAAAGACAAAGGTATTCTTGAATATTGTACTAGGACTACATGCATGGTGTGTATGTGTGTGTGTGTAAGTGTATGCTTGCTTGTTTAATTGTGTGACTTTATAAGCTACGTTATATTTTTAAATTCAAGTATATCAGTCTAGACCTTGTCGTGGATTTCTAAACTCTGATAATAAAGTGGAATTGAAAAATTATTTGTCAGAAACAAAAACTACCAAGTGTACACATTTTGTACGCATGCTAGGCTGTCATGTTTTGAAGAGAGAGTCGATGCAACTCAGAAAAACCTACTTTAATTATTTTGTAATTCAAACTCTCCATGAAACATTAATTTACTCTCTAAAAGACTTAGCCAGTATTTGTATTACAGTGAGTGATTAAATTTGCAAGTTGCTGTCTTATTTTGGCAACTTTGTATCCAGCTCTTAATTAATATATCGATAATTATTTTGTTTTAATTCATGGTTAATTTTCAGATTATCTTTATGATTTTTAGATGTGGATGAGGAGGGTGTCTCTGATGATAAGGAGAATGAGCCACAAGGTCCCCAGAAAAAGAAAAAGGTGAGTTGTCTGTCACGAGGCAAATAGAATATCTTAATTACCTAGCTGTTACCTATCTTCTGTGTGCCTGGTGACACATAAGGCCTCCACAGAGTTCCTCCATTTCTTCCTGTCTGTCGCAGTCACTCGCGCTTTGTCCCATGAGCTCCACCCTCCTTCTCCCCTCTCTTTCTCTACTGTACATGTCCAAGTTGTTTTTGGTCATCCCTTTTTCCTTTTCCCCTCCAGCGCCCATATCTTAATTAATAAATATTAAATATTATTAACTAATTAAGATAATTTATTACTGGGTCTTCTTTGATGCAAACATCTGCATAATCTAAAGCAAAAATAATTTGGGATGCAAATTTTGGAATCCTCTGCATCCCTGAATGCAGAAAAAATAGGAATTAGAGATCAACATTAGGCTGAATTTTAAAACCACAAGTAGTGGGCTGGTATATATAATGGTATTCTTTCAAATCTCAGTTGCAGTGCTTAGAAAGGATTAAAAATGTTTTTAATAATTAGACAATTTCACATTTTAAAACACTGCAATTGTAAACATTTGAGTGATCATGATAATTATGCCAAAGATGTGGGGCAAACTTGGGTTGCTGTCAGTCTCCCATTGATGATTATTGATCAAAGATAAGTTTCAGTTTATTAAATAAACTGTTTGACAACCAATAATAGAATGAATCACAGTAATCTGGAAGTTGAGTAAAACATGTCCAGAACCAATCACTGCTATGCACATCTTGTATTTGCTTAAATCAATAAAATCATTAAGCAAGCACAAGGGGTACATGGGAGTGATCAGCTCCATGTTTTACCCAACTTCTAAATTATTAATTGTGATTCATTAATTATTATTATTAATTATGGGCATAGGACTCCAAGGCAACTTGATCATCAAAATATTGAAAAATAATTATGGATACATTATAGTCCTAATTAAGGAGCAAAGAAAATTACTGTCAGTGAGTAATAAATTATACTAAATTGATAAATATTGGTATACTTTATATTAAATAATTATTTTTATTATAGTTTAGTCTCATTGGGCCACCACATTTTAAAAGTGACTGATCTGCACTGGCTCAAAGGGGTATTAAGAAAGTGTAATGGCAGCATTAATTAATGTTTAGCCCATTACACGTATCTTGCTTGGACTGCAGTCAGCTTTCCCAAAGAACACCCCCCCCCTCCCCCCAATCCAGAGTGGTACTCCAAATTATAAACTAAAAGTAACTTTTATGGAAGTTTGAAAGATTTTTCAGGTATTAAAAATTGATCACTACTTTTTGTATTTTTTGTGGGATCAATTAATTTTGCCTGAGGTTTGTGAGAGTTCTAAAGTAGGCTCATTTGTCCTAATTACTGCAGGATTACAGAACTAAACAAGGGAGCAAAATTGAAAAAAATATTGAAGCTCTAAATGTGAAGCAGTTTGATTTAAAGTTTGAGGTAAGTTTTCCTCAATACATTGTATGTTTGCTAAGGTTACACTCCACCAGATAATTTCACTCTGTATATAAACTCCTCAGAATGTTTGCTGTGTATAGTATGTACATGCCACTGACACCTACATGCAGTCTAGATCTTATATTAGGATACTTATGGCTACCATTAATTCTGTTGGATCTATCTGGCCTATCCCATATATAGTAAATGGACTAAACTCTGTTAAATTATTTGTAAATCATCTTCCAGATCAAACCCAAATGAGTGAGAGCTAGGCCCTGAACAGGGGGGTACTTCCATTAATAGCCATTTTATGGAAGTTAATCCTGGCCTTTGTGTGCAAATGGCTTCATTATTATGCCTTAATTGACACTTAAACAGACTATATTTTTTCATCATGGCATAGGTTGATCCATTATTCCACAAGACCTCAGCAGCATTTGATGAGGGTGGGGTTAAAGGACTATTGCTCAACCATCTGTCTGTTTGTGATGACACATGCGAGTTGTTGCTTGATTCCACTGCCGTCATTGCAACTCAAAACATAGTAGCTCAGAGCCAACAACAGCAGAGTATGGTTGACCTTTCCGAGTTTAGAGGTATATAATTAAATGTATTAGACTCCCAAGTTTGTTAAAACTCAATTTTAGTTAGTATTATAATATGTCATGAAGCATTTCACTGGGCATGAGGATTTAAAAAGTAATTAGCTTACATTAGGCCAAGTAAAAAAAAGTTGGTTGGCATCCTTTTTTCAAAACTTTTATAGTCGGGAGGGAGGTTTTTTTTGGAGTCCAACATATTAATGACTAAATATTATTGCCCTATTTATTGTTTTTATTTCATCCAAGGGTCCTGGCATATCAAACCATACATAGAAAACATATTTGAATACAATAACCTATCACCTAATATATAATTATCAAATATTTGAATTCAAGCTCAACTAAATTGAAAGGTCAGTTGATCAGGTCACCTTTTCTGAATGAAACTGATCTGCAGTTTGCCCAATTTCCATCTTGGTATTTCTGGTCTTACAATTAAACAAACACTTTTGTTTCCTGCCTGCTATTAAACAAAATAACAGTGTATGTTTATCTTTCAACTTTATATGGACATGGACAGGAAAAGTGCATGGTGAACTTACTGCAGTTTGTTTGCTCTAAAATCTGGTCAGGTTTGGCTATAGTTTTTGGATGAGTAATTCTGACTTCGACCAATTTTTTCAGTCGTACAATATCACTAAAATATTTTTAAAGAAAATCTGTGAAAATTAAAAAAGGGCCAGCTGGGGCTTTTTCAATGGTTGGATGGGGGCACTAACCAACTTTTTTTTTAACTTGGCCTTACATTCATGTATTTCTCAAAAAAACAAAAATTTGTAAGCCTTCCTGAAGATGTTTTATTTCACAATCGGATTCTTTCTGGGAAATGCAATATAAAGCAATTAGATACAGAAAAGACAAAAATTTGTTTCTGTGATTTTAGGGAATCTCTCTGGTCTTTAAGAAGCTGTGGGGAGAACACAGCTGTTTAATAGTTATAATTATTTACAATATCATTGGCGAATCTTCTTCATCTTTGATTTCTTCTCCAGATTTATGTAGCAGGATAACACACGACACACTTAAAATTTGCCCCCATTTTGCCGATTTTGAATTCACAAACTGGAATAGAAATGAAACTGTAAGTATTATTATACTAAATTACTATAATAATTATTATACAATGCAATACAATAACTTTATTTAAAGTGGGTAAATACATTTAGCTTGAAGCTAGTTTACAAGTATTCCACTATAAAACTTCATTAAAATTAGAGTAAAAGTATTATGAAATAAGATAAAATATAAGATTTACATCAAACGGTAATATTTACAATATTAATGAGACTGCATATTGAATCTATTCTAATCTACTCTAATGTTGTGTAATCGAAACTAATCTCATTTTAAAAACTGATCTGTTTGGTCTAACCTATCTGAGCTAAGCTAATCTAATCAAATCAAATATAATCTAACATAATATGAACTAATCTAATCTGTCTTGCTAAAACCTCTTGAATCATATTTCAAACCTAAAAATTAAAATTTTCACTTTTATTATTAAAACATTTTCTTGCAGCAAAACTGGCTGATCTGATCCAGGCCTGACCATGTGCTTACATGATTGTATGATCTCATATTTAATTGGCTTGCCTCTCAGACAGTCAGACATTCCACAAAAAGTTAGGAATACAGCTGGTGTTATGCTCACAGTGTTTGTATGCGACAGTGCTTATGTCTGTACTAGTAACATTTTGCAAACTACATGTATCGTAGCTATGAATCATATGACTGTAATAAGTGAATCACAATAATTTGGAAGTTGAGTAAAACATGGAACCAATCACTCCTATGCACACCTTGTGCTTGCTTAAATCAATAAAATCATTAAGCAAGCGCAAGATGTGCATATGAGTGATTGGTTCCATGGTTTACTCAACTTCCAAATTATTATGATTCATTTATTATTAATTTAAACCAAATGGAGTAGTTATTTCAACCCTTTCAGCCCCAAACAAAACTTCTGATGTACATGTATTGATAAACTTTTCTGAACTCGATCTATCCATGCTTTCCTTTTCAGCAGTTTGGAAGAATTTCACTTTTCATATTAGGTAGTTTGCTGCTTGTGATCAAATCTTTTATTCTCCCAATCAAACAACTTAATTTGTATTGATAATGTAAGGAGAAGATACATATTGATAAACTGGCTGGGGCTGAAAGGGTTAACAAATCTTTGTTAAATATGTTTGAATTAAACAACAGTTAAACACTGGTTAAGACTGATGCTTAAATAACCAGCCCGGTAAATTTTATTCATACTCAAAGCTTTCTGTTTTTGTTGTTTTACAGACCACGAGCAATTTTAAAGAGATGGATGCAGGTTTTGGCAACTGCAACAGTGCTTATGCTTTTGATGTCAATGCCCCACCAGGTCAGTCTCTTCAATCTTGGCTAGGTTTGATTTAAATGTCAGGGGGGAATTATTTGTTCAGTGCTCCTGACTAGGCCATCATTCCATGGGCCCTTGGGCAGAGTTTGAATAGTCAGCACTCCAGAATTTAATTGAAAATGGGGGCCCTGCCAGCGATAAATTTTGACTACTCTAGTGACTTGACTTTGAAATATAGCTGTGACATTTTGAATGCAAATTAGTTAAACCATGTTTATTAATTAACATAATATGAATTTCAGGTAATTAAGGGCAATTTAATGAACAAAATAAAGAGCAGACTGAAATGTTGTTCAAAGAAACTGAAAAAATCCAACACCGACATCCATCACAGGATACAGGTTTATCACATCCATGTCTTGTTGACCCAATTAAGGCAACCAAAATGGAATTCAACATAATTATATAGTTATAAAACTCATCATTGTACTGTACACGGTTTGTACAGTCCTTGAAAGTCCTTGAAAATACAGCTGTACCTTTGTAGAGTCTACTATATATAATGAGCATATTAATTATTTTAATTTGTGGTTCCAAAGGCTTAAAGTAATTAAATGCTAATTACATGAAAAGTAATTGTCCATAGTTAAAAAACAAGTACTTTATTTGCATGAGAAAGCTTTATTTTTGTTCCACTAGTACAACTTCACCTCAGGTTGGTGTTTTTGGAGGAAAAGACCTTGAAAGCCTTTGAATTAAATGCCGGAAAAGATTACGAATCTTGAACCCTCAACCAGGCTGGGTATTGAACCCAGGACCTCCACGTTAGCAGTCCGAGATCCTACCATCTGCATGCCCTACCTGACACACTAGAAAAATATCTACAGTTATTGTTAGTTATTATTGTACATCTTATCAACAGTGTCAGAGAGTGTGTTTGAACATCCTGGGATGGCAGGAGGGGACTATAGTGATGATGATGATGCTGATGCCATGATGGGAGGGGTGAGTTTTTTGCATCTGTCATCCAGTGCTGAGTCCTTGCCAAATACCAACCAGTAACATTTTATTCCTTGATGGTTTCTTAAAATACTGTTAATATGTTTTTATACAACATGTACAGGATATGGAGTTTGGCAGAGAAGGCTGTGCTGCCGAGGGACGAACCAATCACATGATGGGAAATGTGACCCTAGCCTTTGCTGATGGGCAAGAGGCTCAACTGCTAAAC
>JANRMR010187826.1:0-20062 GCA_025434825.1 Bergia sp. 'catenularis'
CCATAATGAACATACTTAATACACCTTGTACTGATATCAGTTATTCCCATGCCATGAACATACTTAATTTACCTTGTACTGATATTGGCTAACACCCCATAATGAACATACTTAATACACCTTGTACTGATATCAGTTATTACCATGGAGTATTACACGTATAAAAAAACGTGTACAATTTTTTATTTTTTTTGTAAGATTGACTCGTTACTTGCTTTCTGGGTGCTTTTAGCGATACGAGAAACTTTTTACCCCTCACGATTTTTAGTCATTACTCGTTTTCCCATTATTTGGTTAGTCGTTATAGAAACATCAATCAAAAGGCAATATTCGTGTACATAAGCCCTTTAGGTAACTCCATTTCTTGGTCAACTGCTTGCTATGAACTTCACAATGGAAACTGCAGCCAGTTAACTCAAGTAAAATAGATTTTAGAGACTTTATAAACGGACTCACTTCTGTACCCGTAAACTTTTATTACACCCAAATATGGAGATTGAAATTCTGTTACGATAAAGACGAAATTTTTTCCCGTACACACGGCCCTACTGTAATCTGTTGCCTCGTCAGTCTTGCCTCAGGGCTCGGCTGCATCGTTGGCAGTGAACACGAAATTTAGGAACCGACGCAAAATGTACACATTAATGCGAAATGTAACAACTTTTGACGCAATATGTAACATCTGATAAACGCAAAATATAAAAATTGTTGTTGCAAAATGTAACAATTTTAACACAAAATGCAACAATTTTTTTATGCAAATGTAACAACTGCTCAACGAGAAATGAAATAACTTGTTGGTGCAAAAAGTAAATTTACATTTGATGAAAACGCGAAATGTAACAGGGCCTCGTTTTTGAAAATGCTTGGCGTGCAGAGAATTACCTTCTTGGGGTTGCCCAGGCATGCTAATCGTACTCCTCAAACTTTTGCTCTTAATATTGAAATATACGTTATCAGAAAGTAATGTAAATGTGACAAAGTAATTACTAGTGCCGCAAATAGAATTTCAACTTTAATATGTTGCAATCAGTTAATCTCGAGGTGGTAATTACAATGTAATGTTTTGAAAACAACATGCCAAAATGAAACAGATAGGAGTGTCGAATATACTCCCCTGGAACTCTGTTTAAATGTTCTCACTGGATATCAGTTATTCAATATCGCTATCACTAGAAAGAAAGACTGATTCGCTGCTGATGTAAGAAGAAGAACTGGGTCTAGTGTCCGAAAAATCTTCATCTTCTGAATTGCTACTGGTGCCTTCAGCCTATGGAAACCCCAGTTTAAAAATATACTCAACTGTACAGAAACGGCTCGCTTTGACTCGGTGGCCATGATAAGCGAAATAGGATTACATCAGCATTATGATTTGGCGTGAAATTACATGAAAAAGCAAGTTGGGCGTCGCGTCTGCAGTGAGACAGACGTTCCCACAGGTGCTGTCTCGTCAAGTCGCCAGTCTACAATAGGAAAACCACATAACGGGGTTGTTGATTTCAGCCAGTCGGGTCCAAAGAGTGGCGTGATGGCATTCACGTGCAATTTTTGAAATGAACATCGGTAGCAAAGTTTGTCTTCTGAACACTAACGTCAGTGTGATTTCATCCGTGCTAAAAAATATTTCTGGCAGAGACGTGAAATAATTTCAGTCGATGAAATGATTTATAGTGTAAAACTGCACATGTCAACCAAAATAAAAACTTGCTATATAATATAATTTGTGAATTACTTAATTTTGAAGCAGATAAAACAACAAAACCCGAGTCACGTTTTGTTTTACTCGCACATTTTCGCTACAACACATGGGAATTGCACTCGATATTCGGCTCGTTTTACGGGACTTTTTAGTCCGAAAAAGATCGGGAGTAATCATTAACGGTTCCACAGTTTGCTTTCGAACTTTTTATCAGTCGACCTGGCCTGGGCGTGCCAAAAAGTACCCTCCTGGGAAAATTTTGAGGAGCGCGATCGCACTCGCGCTCCTCACAAACGAGGCCCTGATGTAAGAACTTTTTGACGAAAAATGTTGGACAGGTTTGACGTGAAACGTAATAACTGATGCAAAATATAAAACATTTGACGCGAAATGTAGCAGCTTTTTGACGCAAAATGTAATAACAAATTTGATCCGAATTTAAAAAGAGACATCAGAGTAGTGTTGTACACTCACGTAGTCCCAAATCCATCAAAGTGGTGACGTCATAGATTTTGACAGCTAGTTTGTCCAAGGTATCCGCTGACCAGTATGGATTGTGTTTTGGGGTTGAGTTGTGAAGAGGATGGGGGAAAAGAAAAAAAGAATTGGGGGCGCGATGGTGTGTGGTTTATATAGAGTCGGGTGTGACGTCAGGGGGGCCTCGTTTGGGTGGAACCAGTGAGAAAGGGGATGACGTCAGGGTTCCGGAAAAACCGGTCGAACCGATTTTGAAACCGGTGGGACGGTTTTGGGAGGAAGGAAGGAAGGAAAATCCGGTGGGCCGGGTTTTGGGGAGGAAGAGGAGGGGTCAAATCTCCGTTCAAGCTGGCAGGGGACGTTGGGGGACGATCGCGCTTCGCGCGAGACGCTCACGCCAGGGAAAAAGGGAGAATCACGCACACGCCTTTTTAAGTTTTTTAAATTCACGCTTTTTAATCGTGCATCATCAAAAGTATTTACAAGGTCACTCTCCAACTTTTTAATAAAAAACAAAACACGGGTGGGAATGTTCGTGGTGGTGGACTCAAGTTCGTTTTTTTTAAGAAGAAGAACAAGAAGCAAGACGTTGCCAACGGTACGTGTTGCAGAAGTTCAAATCGTGCGATAGACTGCACCGGTTTCGGAGCCACTGGACGAAATGGTAGCATTCGACTTGGGGGCTATGATGTCGTAGAGGATCGTCGTGGTGTCCGCAGGATCCCATGCGCGCCAAACGTTGCATGTCGTTAAATTTGGGGCAGTGAAAAGTTTCTAAATCGAGGTGAGGAAGGTCTAAAGTCTGTAAAGGTTTCATTTCTTCGCAGCCCCCTTTGTAGGCCACGACGGTTCGTTGCGCCGTCTTGGTTCTGTGGTAGATTTCCAGGAGATCGGTTTCCAATTGTTGGTAGTCGTGAAGTGGGGATGAATCGGTGTCCAGTGTGAAGGGTTGATAGGGTAGGCCGTGGATCTGATGCCGTACGTAGCGGACTTGGCATCGATCTTTGAGACGGAGTCGTCGATACGAGTCAGGTTGAACGTAATGAAGGGAGCCGTAATCGGAGTTTTGCCAATCGCACCACCCCATTTTGCGTACGCGAAAGTGACCGCGGATCCTAAATCCTTCGAAATCCACCACCAAGCAGACGTCTTCTAACGACCACGTCATGGTGCCAAATGAAGGGCTCACCCTGGGCGTCGATTTTAATGCGGGTTGTTGCGGGTTGGAGCCAACAGGTCGGGAATTGGGGAGGTCCAACCTTGGGGAGCCCACTCTTCCTTCACTCCGATCGGGTTGTTGTTGTTATCGTGGGGTTGCGTCCAAGCTTGCTTAACGCAAACCGGGTCGTTGTGGTTGTGGGGAGTCCAATCTTGTTTCACCCCAGCCGAGTCGTTGTTGTAGTGGTTGGCACGAGCCCACCTCTCTCGCAGGCGGGGTAACCACTGTTCGTTGATTCATTGGAAGAAACGGCAGCTCTCGGTTTTACAGACCAAGAAGAGACGTCCTGGATTTTTGACCGTTTGAGAGCAGCGGAGGGCCAGAGGTTGTCCGCAAAAGCAGATGAGAGGCGGGTTGAGATCGGTGGCGGTGCCATTGCCGGCGATCAACCGGAGATGGAGTTGGCGATCGAGTTGGGTCAAGAGCTCGGGCGCTTTCTGGGCGTCCATGAAGATGACACTTGATGACGTGATGGCACTTGACATACATCCAACCTTGGCCAGAGACGTGATAGGACATGAGTTCGTGGTGAAAAGGACACAAGAAATCGGGTGCCGGTGAGGGTGGTGGCAGTGGGGCCAGGAGTTCTTCGATGCTGTCGGGAACCAAAACGGGTGACGCGGGTTGTGGCGGTGGTGGTGGCGATGGTGGCGACGGTGAAGGAAGGATCACGGCAGCATCGGCCAGCGACAAGAGCGCTTCTGAGGTGTTGGTCAGAAGCTCGGTCATCGTCGGTGGGGGTGACGGAGATGCCGCGGTCTTTTTCTTTTTCTTGGGTGGGTGGCGGTGGTGGCGTCTCCAATAAGATGGTTTCCTGCGGTTTGCGGTCATGTTCTTCTAACCGCCTACTGATCTGTTGAAGTTGACCGCCTTGACGGTGTCGTTTCTGGCGGGCTTTTTCTCGTTTTAAAGCTCGTTCGAAGGTGACGGGGTGAGGACGACTTTCGGCCATCTTTTTTCGAACGGTATGAAGTCGAAGACCTCGGAGGCGGCATTTTATAGGCGTTCTGACACTGACCGCAAGGGAGGACGGGTTGACGTCATCGTCGACCAATGAGAAACCCAGGAAGGCATGACGTCACATTCTCTATAAAAGGGAAGTCCATACGCACGTTTTCGTCATCGTCGGACCATGAATCCGTACGAAGCCGTGTGCAGTTGGCTGGCTTGGCAAGTGACGCGTCGCGTGTGTCGATCCTTGTACGTGTGGTGCGATCCAAAAGGAGGCCTCGACCTGCCTTAAGTGACGACCGGGGATCAGACGTCCCCATTAGGCGTCTTTCGAATCCTGCTCACATATAAAAACTACAATTGGCCTCATTTCGTGCTGTTCATCGTGTGGACGACATCCCACTTTCCTTCGGCGTTGTGAGTGGCTTATTATCGTCGTTTGAGAAAAACGTATCCCCTGTCCGTCCCGACGTGGAAGCGTTTGATGCGGCAACGTCTGGTGCTGTTGTTGACCAAAGGAAAGAAAGAAAAATGCTCCCTCCAAGAAGAAGAACACGAAGAAGAAAAGTTCCCACTTACCCGGCTGGGGAGCGCAGTACCAACATCCTGACGCACCGGGGAGTTTGAGTGGACTCGGACGTTTTGCCCGTGCCCAACGTCAGACGGTAGAGAAACTCCGACCCTATTTGGAAAGAGAATGGGCTTACACGTTACACAAACCGGTCCGACGTCGGTTTCCCACCTAACCGGTGATAGCCATGGGTGTCGGTCATCAGTGGGTGGCTGATCTGGTGGAAGTCCAACGCTTGGCGCGTTCCAACGGAGTCGTCCGTTACCTGTTGACGGTGATCGACGTCTTGTCCAAATACGCTTGGGTGGTGCCCTTGAAAGATAAGACGGGGTCTCAAATGGTGCGCGCTTTCGAGAGCCTCTTGAAGACGTCGGGACGACGACCTCATCGGTTGCAAACGGATCGAGGAAAAGAATTTTACAATCGCCCCTTCCAACGCTTTCTGGAGCAAGAAGCCGTTCGTCATTTTTCGACGCACGGCGATACCAAGGCCGCAGTGGTCGAACGTTTCAATCGGACATTGAAAGGAGGCATGTATCGTTATTTCACGGCTGCCAACACGCTCAAGTTCGTCGACGTGTTACCGACGTTGGTGCAAGGGTACAATGCCAGTCGTCATCGAAGTATCGGGATGTCCCCGCAAGACGTGACGGTCCGCAACGAAGCGCAGGTCTGGCAGAAATTGTACGGTCGATCCCAAAAGAAAAAGGAGAGAGTGCCCCGTTTGAAAGTGGGTGATCGCGCGCGGTTGAGTCAACACGTTCGTCCGTTAAAGAAAGAGTATTTACCCGGTTGGACCGAAGAAGTGGTCGTGGTGCGTCGCGTGGATGCGAGCCGGGTTCCCACCTACAAGTTGTCTGAATTCGACGGGACGCCTTTGGAAGGGACGTTTTACGAAGAGGAATTGCAGCGGATGAGGGTGGACGACGCATCGTTGTGGCGCATCGAAAAAGTACTTAAAACTTGGCCCAGTGGAAAGGGTGGCCTGCCAAGTACAATAGTTGGATTCGTCGAAGCGACGTGGTGAAGTGAAGATGAGTAGCACGGCCACCACCGATTTTTACGTGACGTTGCCCAGTACGGCGGGAGGGCAAAAATTTGCCGAGAATACGGCCAATCACTTCAAAGTGCGGTTACCTCATTATTTACGCTGTCCGGATCGGGGATGGAAAGTGGGGTTGAGCAGTATCTCGTTATCGGACGCCCGAGTCGATTTGCACGACCTGGTCACCGAAAACGAATTTCTGATCCAAACGACTTGGCTGGAATTGAAGAACAAGACAATCAAGAGATACCAGAGTGCGGTCAAGATGGACGACATCGACGATCTGGATTCGGTGGTGGATGGCGAAGCGCTGGTGCGCGCCTGCATCGATTCCATCGAAGCCGATCGTATCAGGCGTTCCTACGACAGCGAGCAGTGGAGTAGTGATTGGAGGATACACCCGTAGCTGAAATTCCAGTGGGTGTCGCATGGCCAAACTATGGAACTGTTGATCGACAATACTTCCCTCTATCGCAACGGAGATGACTTGACTTCCCAGTTCTATATCAACCGCAAGTTGGTGCTCAAGATGGGGTGGTTGACCGAAAAGAATGAATTGGGCCCGAATCTCCGTCAAGAAGTAATCGGGGGATTCGTCCCCGATTTGAAAGGGCAACCTAACATGAAGGACGTCTTCGACGCCGGAAAAAAATTACGGTATTGGATCGTGTTCGGGAATGTCTTGCAGTTGAGCATGGTCTGTAACTGGCGTTTCATCCACTTGAACTACGCCTTTGGCGCCGTGGTGGGCAGTCCCAATCGAACCTTGCACGTGTACTCGGACGTCGGAAAGTGTGGGATCGTGGGCGATCAAGTGACGGATCTGTTGCGCGAAATCGTGTACATCAGACGAGGACGGGGGACCACTTATTTCGAACCCTTGCACGTGCAGTACCTTCCGACACGAAACGAAGTGTTCGACGTGTTGGAAACGCAAATTTCCGAAACGGATGGGCAATTGGTCCGTTTCGGTCAAGGCCAGACCATCGTGACGTTGCATTTCAAACGGGAGGTATAAGAGCCCAGGCGGACGTGCGAGTTGAGAGTCGTCCTCAACCATGCACGGAGGGAGTCTGACACGTTACGTGGCCCCCAAACAGTCGGGTCGCGGTTTGAGCGGCGTGGTCTTACCGGCAGCCCAAAAGATCTTGAAAGAAACGGTGAACGAAGGTCTTCGGGAATTAGGTGGTCGAGACAAGGTGATTCGTCTGGCCACCCAATGCTTTAAAAAGGGTACCCAACGCGCCCTCAAACGAAAAGCCAAAGAGGCCTTGGCGGGGTCGGTGGTAGGAAAACGCGTGCGACGTGTGGCGCGAGACATTTTTGGTTGAAAAAAAGAAATGAATCCCGTTCCGACGCGACCTTGGACGCGACGAGCCGAAAAAGGATGGAGTTCGACGATGTTCGGTGGTCAATTGTTTCCGGGTATGATGTCGATGTTGACGCGCCAGGCGTTGGGTCGAGTGATAGCTCGACATCAAAAAAGGAAGAAAAACGAACGATGCGTGGTGGTCAATTGTTTCCGAACGTGTCGGGTCTGATGTCGATGTCGGCGAACCAGGCGTTGGGACGAATGATGGCCCGACAGCATAAAAGGAAAATACGACGTCCTGTCTCTTCTCAGTCCCGATCTGGTCGCAGACGACGTACCAAGTCGTAGCCGAAAAAAAGAAAGAAAGGAAAGACGATGACGACCAAACCCTTGCACGGAGCGTCGAGTTCGGCGGTGCCCGACATGTTTCAGTTGTTCGATCTTCCCAGCAGTGACATGTTGTTGTTGGCGTATCGCATGTTGGAATTCACCCCTGTCACCACTGACATTCATCCCATGGAGTTCACCATTCCGGCCGTGGACAAATTCGTCGACTTGAGTAGGGGTTACTTTCAGATGCGGATCCGTCTGAAGAAACACGACGGGAACGATGTGGCCGACGGGGACAAATTGTACCCGGCACCCAATCTGGCCCACACCGTGATCAAACAGATGACCATTCACTTGAACGGGACCCTCATCAATGCGCAGACCGACACCTATGCCTACAAAGCGTTTTTGGAAACCGTGTTGAACTACGATCAACAAGAAGCCAACAGTCTGTTGCGACCCCAAGGATGGCTGGGGACCCACATGGACAGGTCTTCGGCCTTGGACTTCGCCACCCCCTTGACGGCCAACAACACGGATACGGCCCCTCACGCCCATTACACGGCCCTCAGTCGAACCAAGAAAGCCGCTCTGTTGTTGTCCCGAGTAGAACAGGCACATTACGTGGGAGGAGACTTTCGCACCTTGATCTTCAAACCGCATTCCGAGATCTTTAATCTGAGCAAAGCGTTGGTGCCGGGCGTGGAAATCAAGATCCGGTTCTATTTCAATGCCCCGACCTTTTTTCTGAACGGGGTGGGCGAGGCCGGACGTTTGACCAAAGACGACATCCAGATGAGTTTTCACCTGTGTCAATTGAGTTTGTCCGCTCCCTTGTACAAGACCTTGGACGTCTCCCGCCACACAAAACACGAAGTGGCCAAGTATCCTACCGTGCGCAGCGAGATCCGCGTGTTTTCGCACCCGACCAAATGTAAACGCACGGAGGGTTGAAACATTTCGGCCATCACGCACACCAATACCATCACCACCGTCTATAAAGACGGATGCGCTCCCAGCGTCCATCGGACTTCGTCGCGTATTTCGACCCCCAACACGACACCCTGAGAAGAAGACGAGGAAAATGCCCTCCCAGCAGCAGAAGAAGAAGACGACGACCGTCTCCCTGTGGGCGTCGATGCCCGCTTCCACCGCTTGGGCACCTCACCTCCTGGAACGTTTGGATTCCCAATTTGCTTTTTATCATCGTCAATGGTGGTGTCATCGTCGTCTGTTTTACCGTTTCAAACGCTGGCAGGCTTGGTCTAACGGGTTGGCGTTGCTCATCGTGGCCGCCGGGTTGGTGGTGGGTCCCGTGTTGGAAAACAGTCTTTTGGTGGCCTGTTTGGCGACAGTGGGCACGTTGGTCAAAGGCTGGAACAATTTTAAGAAATGGGGTTCGAAAATGCAAATGAGCCGTTTTACCTACACGACGTACGCCAAGACCTTGATCGAATTGAGAACCACCTTGTGTGGAGAACCCCGAGATGACTTGGACGACTTTTTAATCAAGATGCAAACGTTGGACGACATCGTCACCGATTTCGCCCCACCCGTCCCGGATCGGTGCGTCCTCGAGTACGGTCGACGCTACGACCACTTTCCCTTGACGACTCCTGACGGTCAGAGTATAAAAGGAAGGTCGCTCCGGAAACGTTAAAATGCCTCGACGCACGGTCAGACGAACCTCGAGAGGAGGAGGAGGAGCAAGAAGTAGAAGAAAAAGAAGAACGAGAAGAAGTCAAAGAGGAGGGTTATTCCCCTTGTTGGCTCTCACCATCCCCGCTCTCGCCGCCGTCGGGAAAGCTGCCGCTTTAGGTGCCGTGGGTGCCGGTGCCGGCTACGGGATCAAGAAAGGGTTGGAGGTGGCCGAACGACGACGACGATGAAACGCATCGGACGTCAAATTCCTTATTTGCAGTCCGTCTTTAACGAATCGCATCCGATTCGACGTCGCGAATTGTTACAACATGCCAACACCGACCAGATCAATGCCGTCAGCGAGATCGTCTTGGATGTCTTGAGAAATCGGATTCCTCTCGACCCCGTCACCCTGGCGGGGTTGAAACCCTATAAAAAGATGTTACCCGACGTGGGCAAACGAAGCCATTCGATCAAAAGTCGACGCGAACGGTTCATGCGTCAACGCGGTGCCGGGTTTGGTTCGCTCTGAGGAACGCGTGTCGTTGTCTATGATGGAAGAAATGATCGTCTTGCCCGAGAAAGAAGTACCGGAACTGGTGCAATGGTACAAAGGCGAGTTGACGGGCAATGCCCTCTTAGAACGGGCCGGCCATTTGGCCGCGCAAAGGAAACGCCTCTTGGAAGATCCGACGTTAGACGCCGACGAAACCGTGCAAAAAGTCCGCCCTCTTTCAAAGCCTTGCGAACCGCCAACAAACGTTTGAGACAGTTTCCGGTAGGTGGGGTCGGCGTACCTCCCCTCGACGGTCGAGAAGACGAAGACGACCCGGGTCGAGAATTAGTGAGCAATGCCGTCGAGAAATGGATGAAACGCATGGTCCAAAGCGCTTCGACACCTCGCCCCCAAACCGAACGGCGTCGTCCCAAACCGCCTCTTCCACCCAAACCTCGAAGCGAACATCGTCCATCACCCCCGCCGAAACCGCCGCCACGCCTCAACCCCAAACCGAGCGTCGTCCACCATCCTCCAAAATACCCACACCCTCCAAACGACGTGACGCTTTACCACCCTCCATCACTACCAGCCGTTGGTAAGAACAGGGAGCCCGTCCCAAGACGACGACAACAACGACCAAAAAGAAAACGGCCACAAAAAAGAAGAAAAGTTGGTATTCGAAGGCCGTGAATGTGGGTGCGAAGGGGGTGTAAAAGGTATAAAAGATAAGTTCACACCACGCGCCGTCACACGTTTGACAGCTCCACCCAGCTGGGAAGATTGTGAACAGGACAAAAAGTTACGTCGTGATTTAACCGGAAAGGATTACTGAGAAGAAGAAATTGTGAACAAGAGAAAAAGAAAAAGAAGAAGTCGTGTGGTTCCACAACAACGAGGTTGGGGATTAGACATTCAAAACCTCTTGAGCAAGACCGGCATGGAATTTCATTGGCTGGCGTATCAGTACATGGGTCCGGGCACGCATTTGGCCAAACGTTTAAAACGCGGGGATCCCGGCATCAATCGTTTGGACAAGATCATATCCAGCCACCCGCCAGGATCTAAGGAACCAAGAAAAGAGATCAGACACACAGACGTTTTTTTCTTCTGTTATGTTTTTTTATTGAGGGATTGACCAAAAAGTATTTACAGATCAAGTATCGTTAGTTTAAAAGGCGCGTCGTCTTGGGGTTGCAAGGGGTCCGGTTTACGCGGCCTCGTGGTATAATAGTCATAGAACCGATTATACCCATAATATTGCAATTGGTGGCAACCAGGACAGGTCAAGGTGACGGTGTAATGGGTGTCGAGATTTTGAGTTCTCCAAAGGACGGTCTTACAAAAGAGACAGTGGCTAATGTGGAGGGCACAGTAACACCGATGATAACACGTGCGGATCTAGGGACATAGAAAATAAAAATTTTTTGTTCTGTGTTTTTTTTTATTGACAAATGTATTTGCAGATCGAGTATCGTTAAATCAAAAGGGGCGTAGTCCTGGTATTGCAGTTGGTCCGGTTTACGCGGCCCCGTATTATTATAAAAGTCAAAGAGACGATTATACCAATAATATTGGCGGCAACCGGGACAGGTCAAGGCGACAGGGCGGTCGGTGTTGTGATTTGGGATTCTCCGAAGGACGGTCTTACAAGAGAGACAGTGGCTAATGTGGAGTCTACAATAACACCAGTCGCGACACGTGCGGATCTAGGGGTCGATAATAATAAAGAAAAAATATTTTTGCCCATCTCGTTGTATTGTTGTCATTCTTCTACAAATCTAAGACGGTGAAATATTTCATAAAGTAGGTATGGTAGTCTGGACACACCAACCCCAGGGAGACTCTTTTCCGATCGCGTTCTTTACAACGCACGAGGGAAGTGCTCTTACAATAGTAACACTTCCAACTCTCGAGTTGGTGGTAAGGTTCGCAATAACATGTCCAACTACAGGGTCTTGATCTAAAAAACATAAAAACAAAGAAAGAAGACAGTTCGGTTTTATGGACCTCCCGAGTGATGCTGGTGGTGATGGTGGTTCTCTCATGCCAAAAGGTCCCAGGCGTCAGGATCGGGGTGGAAGGAAACAATAAGGGCAGAGAAGTCCATATTTTTGGTGGTGGTGACGCTGAATCAACGCGAGGGTGGTATTGACCACATCTCGGCGGGTGCTCATATATGCCAAGGATTCGGTGCGACAAAAACCCCTAGGAGGTTCTGGAGGGTCCCAAAGGGGATAACGGACGTAACTCGCGCTCTCTCGAGTGGCAGTGAGGGTGACGAGGACAGTACCAACAACTCGAAGAAGCGTGGAGGTAAAATCCCCAATGGGAAGTACTGGGAGCAAGAGGGGTACACCAACACGCGGTCCGTCGCGTCAGGGCCTACGAAGCAAGGAAAAAAGAGTCACCACCACCACCAACCATTCGAGATTGTTGTCGAGGGTAGGTTGTGTAACACACGGTCCGTCGCGTCAGGACCTAGAAAGAAAAGGGGAAAACGCGTCACGAAAACTTTCTTCGGCGGAGGCGGCGGTGGAAGGCCCTACAATGACCGCAAAAGCAGGACATAAACCAACACGCTTTTCCTCTCACCAACGCCTTTCCCCACCAAGCAATCCTAAGTCTTTTTCGCGTCAGGACCTAGAATGAAAGGGAAAACAGTCACCACCACCACCACTAGGCCTTCCTAAGTCTTCCGGCAGAACTTGGGCGTATGAACGAAAGCTCGAAGAAGGGGGGCACACCAACACACGGTCCGTCCGTCAGGAGCTAGAAAGAATGGAAAAGAGTCACGACCACTACTATCTTCCGAGGAGGTAACGCATGGTCCCGCAAACAGACAGACGTAAACAGACAGAATTTGCCCTGCTGTAGATAACGCACTTAACTCTCGCTCTTCACACGACAGTGAGGGTGTAGAGGACTAAACAACCAATTCGAATTCGCGTGGAGGTAACATCGCCAATTCGAACCACCGGGAGCGAAAGGAGTACACCAACACACGGTCCGTCACGTCAGGATCTAGGAAGAAGGGAAAAGAGTCACGACGAGTTCTTTCTTCTTCCGTGGAGGTGGAGGAAGGTCCCACTCAGAACGCGAAAGCAGAACGTCGCCCAACACCAACGCACGATGAGTCGCGGCAGGAGCTAGGAAGAATAGAAAAGAGTCACACGTACTTTCTTCCGTGGATGTGATGGTGGATCCCACAAAGAGGGCAAATGCAACGCACAAACCAACAGTCTTTTCCCTGATGCAGAACCTAGAAAGAAAAGAGCCTCAACATAACACTCTCGAAGGTGACGGTTCGCGCAGTCAAGTGATCGAAGTGATCGAGACTCTCGCAACAACACTCCACGTTCCGAAGCATTCACTGAAAAAAGTAGAGTAGAGAAAAGAAGAGCTACTGACCGTCGAGTCTCACCCTTCGAGACCCCGTGACAGAGGGCACGACCCTAACACTTCGATGAGAGAAGGTCTCACGCACACACAAACACCAAAGCGAGGAAGGCATCAACTATAAAAGAAGAAGAAGAAAGTCCTCGTCACCCTTCACCGTCACGTGTCCTCAGGGAAAAGGACCCACCCAACAAATTCACCCCTTCACTCTCTCACTACCACCACCACCACTAATCCCACTCCTTAAAATAATAAGAAGAGAAAAAATAACGTCTCATTATTTACAAATTATTTACAATTATTTACAGTTGATGGGAACCATCACTAAGGGAGACCGAAGGCTTGTCTCTCTGACATCGCTATAAACCAGGCGATCCACTGCATCTCCTACTTTTGTATGTGCATGTGATCGAGGGGAGGACCCGTCAACATGACGCAATAAAGATAGGGTGTCAGGATCTAGTGACAAGAAAAGGAAAAACCCCGTCAGAGAGACAAGTATTCGATTCCAATGGTGGTGGGTCCCATCACCACTCTCCCCAGGGCACGTTGTGGAATTTTAATGTGGAAGTGTTTTTTGTCTCGGTTCTTAGCTCGCTTGAGGGCTCGGATGATATGGCACCGGACGTCGGGGTGTAAAATCTAAAAAAACCAAAATAAGATAAAAGGGTCCATCACAACGTGTCCTCGGGAAAAAAATGAAATCCCCAACCCACTTCCCTTTAAGGCAAACCTTCCAAACAACCTAAATGAATTACCGTGCTGTAGAGTCTGCATTTAGGCAGATCCGCCAGCTCCTCGTAAGCCTCGCTCCATCAGTTGTCTAATCGCTCTTGGTCGGTGGCGTACATTGCCAGGTCTCTGATATAGAGCTGCAACTCGGGTGGGAGCCAGTCCCAATAGCTGAGGCTCTCTACCTCGGGGATGGTAGTACTGGTGGTGCTAGTGGCTGCGGTGGTACTGGCTGCACTATTGATGGTGGCAGCAGCGCTCATGGCGGCCAACTTCTTCACTTCGGCTAGGGCGGCCATCTTTCTTCTTCTCTTCTTCTTTCTTCTTTTCTTTCTTGAAATTTTCTTCTTCTTTCTTCTCTTTCGCGCGATCAACTTGCGACTCTGGGTTGTCGCTGTGGCGCGCGGCCCTTTTTATAGCTCTTTCCACCCTAAGGCTCCAACCAATCAGGATTCATCTGGCCAGTCACATGACCACAACCTCCTCCAGGGGATAACCCCCATCCCCCTTTGTTGAGGGCGAAACCCCTCTCACGCTTTCTGATTGGTGGAAATGGATCGTGACGTCATTCCTTCCCAAGTCTATAAAAAAGAGGACGGACCGCCCGTTCCGTCATTTGTTGATTTGCTTTGATTTTCATCGTACTCGATGAAAAAATGAGTGAAGAAGAAGAACGATCTTTGTTGTGGGAAGTTTCGGCGGGCTTGGAGCCAGACGATGATGACGACGAGGCGTGCTCGTCCGAGCCCTGGAAGAGTTCGAAGACGATCGAGCCTTCCTAGAAGCCGTCAAGGCCACTGAGCGCCAACACCTCCCAGAACCACAACCACCAGAACTGGAACCGGTAGAACTAGAACAATAGAGTGGCGGTGCTGTTGCAGCTGCTGCTGGGGATCATGATGAGGATGAAGCTAGTCCTTCTGCTGATCCGGCAGGGGGACGGTTCCGATTCGATCTGGAACCCGTGATCGAACGTCGCAGTCGCGCGATGGATGTCCGCAAACGCGTTTTTCGAACTTGCGTTCATCAAGAAGGACGTTTCGTCGAACGGCAACGCTTGGATGACGCTTTGGTCCAAGGACTCCGGACGGCTCTGGGCCGACTCCTCGAGGGGGAGAATATCGACAATCGGGACCGCGTCTATTTTACCGTAGTATCCAACCGTCTAAGCCTCACCTATCACGGCTGGGGACTCACCGCCCGCGAATGGGGTCACCAGGCCGATCACGTGGACGCCCTGCTCTACAACTTGAGCAAAATGCTCAATTCCAACGAACGATTCGAGATGGACGATTCTTTCAACCTCTCGTTCGTCCACGTGCGGGGTCCCCCATACGAAGGAGGAAAACGTCGACGCGTCCTACTACCCGGACACTTATCCTCCACGCGGCTCTGGTTAGAGAAACGGCCCTTCGTCCTCATCCTGCAGAATGACGACCACTTGTGCTGTGCCCGGGCCCTCGTCACGGCCAAAGCCTACGCGGACGACCATCACCAGTGGCGAACCTTTAAAGGAAATCGACGGATCCAACTGACGATAACCGCGGAACTTCACAGGCAGGCGGACGTCCCGGTTGGAGTCATACGCGAGTCTTACCCGCTTACAAGATCGTGGTGGTCGATGCCAGCCGGAACTACCACTGCTTCGCGCACGGTGAGGGCGCTACCCTATTGGGGCTCCTATACGACAAAGGCCATTACGACGCCTTGACCTCCTTGCCGGGCTTCTTTGGTCGCAGCTGCTCCTGCGGTCACTGCTACCAAACGTACGACCATCAGGGACAGCATGCTTGCATCCAGAACCCCTCTCACTGCGGAGGGTGCTTGCCTCGATTACCACGACGCTTACGATCACTGTTGTTCCGCCACGTTGTCTTGTTGCCATTGCGGTCGCCAGTTTTATGGACATCACTGCCTGGCCAACCACCTCGCCAAGACACCGGCCGGATCACCTTGTGATCTCCAACATAAGAGCCTCTGAGACGTTCGTCGTCGGTGCTGCCACTGCTACAAGCTGTTGCGCGGGTCCCGGGAGATCCGAAACATCGGTGTGGTCATGCCCGTTGCCCCGCCAGCCGCGAAGTGGTTCTCGTGGCCGAACACCGGTGCTTCGTCCAAGTGGGTGAGGAGGAATGTCGCTGTGATGACGACGACCCGGATTCGGACGCGGAGGCTCATGATGACAAAGAACCCCTGCTCGTGTTTTTTGACATCGAAAGGATGCAGGAGGACAGCCGCCGCGTTCCCAACCTCGTGGCGGCCGAAACCGAATCGGACTTCGTCCCTCCTCGTACTTTCTACGGCGATACCTGCATGGCGGATTTCCTAGACTACCTGGACACCATCTCGGAGAACAGCACTTGCCCCTTGACCGTCTTGGCCCACAATTTCCAGGGTTACAACAGCTACCTCGTCGTCGACGAATACCATCGACAACGACGCAGATTCAACAAGTACGTAACGGGGGAAAAGTCTTGCAGTTAACGCACGGCAAGATCCGTTTCATCGACTGGCTGTCGTTCTTTCAGATGCCCTTGTCGGCCTTTCCAAAGACCTTTGGGCCAACCGAACTGAGGAAGGGATATTTTCCCTATCTTTTCAACACCCAGGCCGATCAGGAGTACGTGGGTCCGCTACCTGCCAAGGAAACCTACCTGCCGGACGGGATGATCGTCAAGGGGCGACAAGAGTTCGACCGCTGACACGACGACCAAGTGACCGGTGGCGCTATCTTCGATTTCCGACAGGTGTTGGTGGCCTACTGCAGATCCGACGTGAAACTGTTAAATAAGGGGTGTCTCACCTTCAAATGGGACTTTGAAGCCAAAGCCGGATTCAACCCCTTCGAGCAGATGACCATCGCGTCCGCTTGCAACAGGGATCTGCGACAAAACTGTCTGGAGGCCAATACCATCGCCTCCGAACCCTTACACGGTTGGCGTCTCAACATCAATCACTCCAAAGTCGCTCTAGAGTAGTTGCTCTGGCAGGAACATCTGCTAGAAGATCCTACCGCCACCGCCACCGTCGCCGCCGCTCCTCCACCGATCCAACTCGCCCCAGGGCGAGTTTTGCATTCCTAACACGCATTACACCGTCGACGGATGCGATCTTACCACCCGCACCGTCTACGAATTCCACAGGTGTTATTGGCACGGATGCCCCACATGCCATCCCCAGCGAGACGAACCTCACCGGCTCACGTCTACCGTGCCACCAAGACCAAGATGCAGTTTCTGCGGGACCGGGGCTACATCGTCGTCGAAATGTGGGAGTGCGCGTGGACCCGCCAAAATACCCAAGATCCCGACCTCAGGACGTTCGTGACCGGTCTCCACCTTCGAGAACCTTTACATCCTCGCCAGGCCTTCTTTGGTAGACGGACCAACGCTGTCAAGTTCTACCATCGAGCCGACGTCGACGAGGGGGAAGATATTCTGTATTACGATTATACCAGTCTCTACCCCTTGGTCAACAAGACCGGGCGTTATCCCCTTGGGCATCCTGAGATCCTCAAGAACCGGGGACCACGGACCTCACGCCCTACTTTGGATTGGCCCAGTGTACCGTCCTCCCTCCCGAAGGCCTCTACCACCCCGTGCTCCCCTACCGGACGCACAACCTTCCCCTTGTGCCGCAGCTGTGTAGAGGAAAATGTGGACATCCTCTACACAACAAGGTTCACGGTTGTCATCACAACAACGACCAACGGGCTCTGACCGGCACCTGGTGCACACCCGAATTCCTCAAAGCGGTCGAGAAGGGCTACGTCGAGCGTTGGCCAAAACCATGAACAACAGCATGTGGGGCAAGTTTGGCCAACAGGAGAACAAGACCCAGGTGGTGGAGTTTGTGGAACCTCAACCCTTCCACACCTTTCTCGAGAGTGACCAGCACGACATCCGATACGTCAATCCCCTGACGGAAGAGAGGATCGAGGTCCACTGCAAGCAAAAAAAACATTGCGAGACCCTCTCTCCTAATCTCAACATCTTCGTGGCGGCCTTCACCACCTGCTGGGCTCGTCTGCAGCTTCACACCGTATGACAGCCCTCGTAGCTCAGTCGGTAGATCGATGGAGTAGGGTAGTTCAGACAAGGTAGTGTAATTGGGAACACGCCGTGTCGTGGCCTCGAAATCCTGGGTTCGAATTCCACCCTTGTCCATTTTTATCTTGCTGTAAATAAGTCTTAACATCATTAAAATCGTGAATTTTAAATCTTAAAAGTCACGTGTGTGTGTGTGTGATTCTCTTTTTTCCTAGTGCGACTGTACCGCGCGAAGCGCGACCGTTCCCCTAAACCCCCGGTCTACCGGAGATTTAACCCCTTGCACCTTTATCCCCCGGTTTTGGACAGCCCACGCTGTCGGATCTATATTCCCACTCACCACCCGTCTCCTCGCCTTTCCCCACAACCCGTACCACTGGTTTCACAACCGATCCAACCGGTTTGACAACACCCGGACCTCATCGCCTCTCTCACTGGCTCCGCCAAAACGAGGCCCGTGACGTCACACCCGACTCTATATAAACGACACACCTTAGCGCCCCCAATTCTCTTTTCTTTTTTGACCTCCTCTTCACAGCTCCGCAAACCCTCTCTTGATGACGTCATTCTCCTGCCAAAATTCAAATTTCTCTCGACCAATCAGAAGCCACCATTTCCAATTGCCCAAACGGGTCGTTATCAGCGCATAGTACTACTATCATGGAATCCCGATTTTTGGAACCTCTAAGGGTAAGGGCAAGGGAAATGGAAATTGATTAAAAAATCCAGAGTTCGAAAAATCGAAAGTGGTCGAATCACAACTGTTTTACCGCGGTATTGTTTTAAAAGATCGAAGAAAGCAGACACTCTTGTTAATGTGTAAACCACCTTTATTTACTGTACAAACAAAACGTACATTTAAAACAAAACGAACTTCGATCATGTACAGTAATTTGTGTAACAACAGCGTTGTACATGTAGTTTCTTATAGCCTGCAAGTCGGCTCTCCTATGGATTTATTCGGATAGGTTTATTTTCGAGCCGAAACTCTAAAATAAACATATTCGAATAAATCCACAGGAGAGCCGGTTAGCGGGCTAAGTTTCTTGTGACTTCAATGACAGATTTGTCACTTGTTTTGTAATAAAAAATGCATGAAAACACCTCCGGGACATGTTAATTGCATCCAGGTGTGTATGTGGCTAAAACTGGTTTTTGTTGGTTCCTGAATATTACAAGTTCGAGAAATCCAATGTAACTTTTTGAAGAGAAGAAACAAATAGTTCGAAATATCGGTAGTTTCGAAAAATCTAGGGTTGGAAAAATCGGGGGTAAAATTACAGTGTCTGACCGAAACAAATCCAAGGAAACGACTTTTGGTTTGAAGAATCGGGAGTTTTGAAAAATCGAATATTTGAAAAATGAGGATTCCATTGTATGCGTAAAACCTTTGATTGATCGTTGTCTCTTTAATGTAGAGTAAGATGTCTTCTTTTAAAAATCTTTGGATAAATACCGTAAGAATGTAACTTCTTGAAAAGATCGAATTTGGTCAATTTTCCGTTTATACAGTTGTTGAATCTGTTGTTTCAATACCACAGGTTGAAAAAAAAAATTGGCGATAGATATTTACGTCGTCGCGAATCCACCACTAATCACCTCAAATTCGGGAGATAATTGTTAAATATAAATATATCATATAACTTTGCAGTCCAACTGAAGTCAATTTTGACAACTGCTATCATGACACGTCTGTCGATTTATTTATTTATTGACTTTTATAACCTTGTGCTACTGAACTTTGTATTTTACCTTTCGTAACCTGACCGCAAAGTAGACTTTCTGTAACCTGGTGTTAAATTAACCTCCTCCTCAGGTAATTCTGGCGGTAACTCTAACCTAAACTGAAATATAGAAGTAGATGGCAATTTAAGTTGATGTATGGCAAATGGTGGTAGTTGAGCCAGGAAGGAAGTTGCGAAAATAACAAAAATTGGGGGTGGGAGAAGAGAAAGAAAAGGAAACTCCATTTCTTCTTCCCTCGCCCCGATCCCCTACTCGCACCTCGCTTCGCTCGATCGTCGACTCGCTCGGGGCCTTCGGCCCCTCAAACCTGCTCATATTTGTTACCAGAAATACCAACTGGAGTTGCCTGCGGAGGCACAACCTCACCCTGAAATTTCGGGAATACACCCCCTCCC
>JANRMR010187838.1:0-10969 GCA_025434825.1 Bergia sp. 'catenularis'
TCTTGTGAAACCTATCAAGGTCCCACCGTGGAATCTGAGGAAACAAAACAGCAGCTAAATATATCATACCAAAGCAAACATGTAAGTAATGAACTAACCTTAACGTCATAATAATTGCTAAAATAGATAAAACTATAAAAAGCTTGAAAAACTGATAAAACAATAAAACCTAAACGTTTTCAATCCCCCCAATGATTCCTGGATTTTATCATAATTTGATAATTTGTATTTACCTCATATTTCCCAACATATAATGGCAATGTCTTGAGAGATTAGGCAAATATTGAAACTAAATGTGGCAATTGTTTAGTCTGAGCTGAAAATCGATGCAATCTACAACGTAAAATGAAACACCTAAAACTGTATCGTAATTACCACAAATTACACTCACATTGTACATTGTGTTACGCATTCGATCATTCTTTCGTGTAGAATGCGTAAAATAAATTCAACAAAATATTACCATAATTGTTAACGGGGCAAAAACAGTTTTACTAGTTTGTATACTTGAACGCATTTTATCTAATCCTGATTACAATATGTAATCTACATAAAATTATCTAAACAATTGCAGATTGATTCAAACGAAATGAAAATGTGGAAGAGCATAAGAAAAAAATGTATGAGCTGCACTTTTCAATTGGACCATAGCCACAAGCTTACCTTTGTTACAATGTAATCCAAACTGGGTTCAAAGCACGCTGTCGTTTTCTGTGATACTGAATTCTTAATGTCTGGTAAGGGGATGCCAAGGGCAAGTTTAGCAGCAATGAATGCCAATGGGTACCTAAAAAGGGTTATTATTATAACATGAATAACAATAAAGCAGAAACAATAGTTATATTCTAGTTTATATTCCATTGGGGACTGCAAACTGTTTGCATCAAGTATTGAACAGACAAAGTATTATCCACAGCAAAGTTGTGTGGTTTGATTAGCAGCCACGTCTATAAACTGTAACACCACTAAGAAATTGCAAGTATTTAACATTAAACTGTGACTGTGACAGAAAGAAAAAATGTACGGTAATGTTAATTAAACTGCATCACCTAACCAGTTTGCGCCGTTTTCATGAGGCTGCTTTTATACACGAGAGGCTAGAAAACAACTTTTCTCAAAGCGATATCACCATTTTGAGTGCTTTCAGCAAATAGTCAATAAAGAAAACAACAGCATTAGATAATAATTATGCTTAATAAAAGTACTGTATAGATGCATAACTAACCCTGTAGCTTTAGAAGCAAGCGCCGAGCTCCTGGAGAGCCTGGCATTAACTTCAATGATGCAGTATTCCAAGGATGTTGGATGGAGTGCATATTGTATGTTGCACTCACCAATGATGCCAAGATGACGAACCACCTGTGATGAGTTTAGTCCAATGTTAGTAGGTCTCTACATGAACAGTTACAGTTCATACCACCACCATGAATCTATGATTATCAGTACTGGTACCATCATCATTGCACCACACTTATTGCTGTCAATACCCTTCACTACTTTTTAGTTTATTACAAATTCCATAATCCTCAACAGAACCACTACTATTACCAAGACATTACATTACCATTACCTACACCACTACCATTAGCATTACGGTTATCGCCCCCACTATCGCTACCTCTACAACTAACACTATCACCATTTCCAATACGTTTATATTTACCATTACCACTATCATTATCATTAACATCATTATTTTCATTATCAATATCATCATCATCATCATCACCACCATCAATACCATTATCGTAACCATACGGGAATTACACAAAACAATAAATCTTCTTCAATATACAAGCCCTATTTTCAAACTTTTCATACTTTTAATACTTAAACTTAATCTCACTATTTGATATATAATTTTAACTGCAATTGGCGAACTACGTCAAATTACCATTTTTATCTCAAAACCACTAGAAAATAAATTAAGACGGTAAAGAAGCATTTTCGGACAAGTAGCAAGAAGAGAGAAAAGAAAGATTGCAACAGTAACAAACTTTAGAGCTTTCTTTGGTAAACCTTGTTGCGCTGCTTTCGGCCATGTATGCAACACCGTAGCAGGACCCACAGGATTGTCCTATCACCAATACACATCTGAGCAATTAGTGGACAGCAAATAATGATTACCTTTATGGCAGTTTCTCTCAGCATGTGGTATTCAAGGTTTGACAGAGTCTGGCTTGGCGCAACAACAATCGAGTCACCTGAACGAAAAGTTTGGCTGTGAGATATTATGTAACGGATGATGATGGTTAAGAGAAAAACAGACAAATGACATGCAAAACATCATAGACAGAATATTAGATAAAATAACAAATAAAATTTATATTGCACATGTATATGTGCGCCTGTGGATCACAATTTAGAAACTGTGGTAAAATCATAATAAATCAATGAACTAATAAGAGACGAAAAGTAAAAGTAAAGCTATCAATTAAACAATTATAATGCTAATTTAAAAAGATAGGTATTTACAGGTGAATAAAAGTTATCTATACGCTTTCTTAGGCAAAGCAAAGTTGGTACAGTCTAACTGAGATAAAATTTGAGCTTGTCCAAAACTAGCAGGGACGAATCGGCTATTTTAAAACATGGGAACTTCGTGTAAAAGGGCAACTGTAAGACTGTACACATGAAAGCAAAACAAGAAAGAAAACTACATTATAGAACGGTAAACATTCAAGAAATAAAAAAGGAAAGCAAACCGGAGTTGTAGCCGTTCAGAAAATTGCAAAAAAAAAAAAAAATAAAACTGCAGAAGCTTTTCGAGATTTTGAGATTTTTGCCACGACTATGTTTCCACTATCAAAAGGTGTGGGAAAGGTAAAGGATGGAGTTATAATACCAGAAGGGTTGGGTAAGGTAAGGGATGGGAACACAGCTTCCATAGGGTAGAATGACATTTACTGGTAATTTTTTTATCAGTGTTACTTGAATTAAATAGCCTGATATTATATTAGTCGTGGAGGAAGAACGATGGCTACAAAGACTGATAAAACCTAAAAACTGGCCTGAAATATGATACTGACGGACACCTGCCTGTATGAATTCCCAACGGATCAAAGTTTTCCATGTTGCAGACGGTGACGCAGTTATCTTTGGCATCCCGAACTACCTCGTACTCCACCTCTTTCCAGCCCAACAACGATTTTTCCACCAGGATCTGATTAGTCATAGCAAATGCCTGAAAAAATAACAAGAAAATATTGGAATTCCATACTTGTATCATTTGCGACTTTACTGTTTGTTGCTGGTATTGAACCAAAAAGAAGTTGCTGACTAAATTTACAACAAGTGAACTACAGATAATGCTTTATCACACAAAAATGTCAATAAACACAGTGAACAGGAAGGAGGCATGTTTAATTATCTCAGTTGTATTTATTAAGCAGTTTTAAATGGACTTTGCTGCCTTAATTGTTTCGCCAACCACATCCTTAAGCAAATCAGAAATTCTACTGAATCTGTCCAACAATTAAGTTATACTCACCTTAATTTGACTTCATTGCCCATCACGCTGTTAAACTGCTGAACCTACCACTAAAATTATCTATTTGGGAAACACCTTGTCCCAGTAGACATAGCAAATCCTGACTAGTCATCGATCCTTTACGTTTGTTAGATTTTATTGGTAAGTCAGATAGATCTTCATTTGGCATTCACCCCTTGGATATGTTTGTGTCGCATTTTAAGCTCATCTCAGTTCCATGATTTATGTTTACCATGAAAATTACAGCATACGGCAAGGATCACGGTAATTGATTGCAAGAGTTTAAAACAGAACTGGGTAACAATCGACACAAGAAACAACAAGCGTTAATAATAGGTAAGAATTAGGGTTACCCCTAAAACCTACCCTTGTTGCCATGTCTCTCAATTTTTCCTCATTGTCACACAATCCTGAGCCCAGACCTCCAAGGGCGTATGCCGACCTGATCATCACAGGGTAATGGATTTTTTCTGCTGCTTGAACAGCTTCCTCAACCTGTACGACACGATAAAAGTAATGAAAAAAGGAAGAACAAAGAGAGAAGGCCTGTAAGCATAGAAAGTATGGTCTACTTCAAATCCTAAACATAAATGTGAATAATTATTCTGAATATGTTAGACATAACGTATTTTAGAAAGCTTGTGTTAAGTACTTACAGAGTTTACAGCAAAACTTGTGGCAATTTTTTCACCAATCTCTACCAACTTGTCTGAAAAGATCTGTCTGTCTTCCGTTGCCTTGATCGACTCAATAGGTGTGCCAAGAACCTAAAAAACAACAAAATATACCATTCTTGACCAGCCATTTCTCTCTCCGCAGGAGTATTCTGAATATCAATTTTGGAAACTTCCCGTTTCATTTTAACTAGTAGAGTATCAACTGTAATTGGTTGTGCACTTTCAAAATGAAACCATCAATCGTTCAATTATTTAGATGAACTACATGAAAGAGTGCATGTAATTGTATGCGCGTGTTTATATGTTTTGTTTTTATCTGCACATTTGTGTGAATATAAGGGAAGCACTTGGGAACAAGTCCAGTTTCATTTTGCCTCATAACCCCTCCACTTTTTCTTCTCATTCTACTGTCTCAATTTCTTTTTGATAGCTTTTTACCCAGTCAGCAATGTTCAAACTAAGGCAAGCAATGTTCAAATGGTGAGTTGAATGTTGTGAACCCAGGTCAGAAAATCTAAAACATTGAATCAGTCTCACCTTCACATTGTACTTCTGAAGAATACCTCTATCAAAAAGTTCCACTCCTGAAAATGATAACAAATCACGGTTTCAACTGGCGGGCCCAACCAAACGGATTTGTAAACATGGTAAGTAGGGGGAAGGAAGCTAAAAATTCGATAATTTCCGAAAGAAGATAAAAATGTAAATATGCATTGTGGCCAGCAGCAAAAACGCTACTTTGTTCTGCGTATAATTGGGAAAGTACTTATTCAACGCCTTTTAAACCCTAAGAAAAGGCATTTTCAAATTCCATGACTTTCATGGCCTTTCCATGACCGTAAGAAAACCCTGGTCTTTGAGGTATGTTTGTCTTCAACATTAATTTGTATCTGAGTCTTTTGTAAGTGACTTTTAAAGTTAAGAACTGATAAACAAAATAAGAGCAGAGAAACTTAGGGAAGTTGACAAAATCAGAATAGATACACAACTCTGCCTACGTGCTAAGAATTAATTTAGGAATTAACAATTTCATTACAGATTGTTTCGTTAATCATATGTAACTGTATTGAATTTTTCTTAGTGTTGCATACCATGTTTCCTCTATTAAGCCCCCTGGGGAGGGGGAGGGCTTCTTCCTTTCCAGTGCTTTTGGACTGGCCACTTATTAGAAGGGGGAGGCTTATTACGAGGCTGGCCTGGGGGATTAATAGAGGAAATACGATACATCCACACTACTTGTAAGAATGTGTAAGAACTTGATTTAAGAAGGGGCCCTACTCAAACTATCTTAGATAAATACATTTCCCTTGATTAATATTGTTAAAATGGAATATAGAATAAAACTAAAACAAACAAAACAAGGGCAAAAGGTAGGTATATGGGAAATAAGACTTACCTTGAATCCAACGTCTTCAAATATATTGTTTAGACAAGTTCTACATAAACTGGACATATATCGATAGAATAAAACAGCATTTAAAACTGATCTTATAAAAATATTTTTATAGTATGACATTCAGCCGTTTTCTAGTAAATGATCATGAGCCTTAAAACAGCAATATACTGCATATTTCATCATATTTGCAACATTCGAAGAGTACCGGTTGTACTCACCGCAGTTGAGGCCTGTCTGACCTCCCATGGAGAGCACTATACCATCTGGCCTTTCCTTTGCAATCACCTCCTCAACAAATTCAGGTGTTACAGGCAAAAAGTACACAGTGTCGGCCTGCAATGTGACATGTCATTACAAAAACAAATTAAAAACTGATTTATAATAAAAACGTAACTTCCAAGAGTTACACAAAGTAAATATAGAGAAGAGTAGAATAACTGATACCTGCTACCGTAAGTGGGCTATTAAATAATTTGAAAGTTGTCTCAAGCTTCCTCGGAAAAAATTCAGAACCCCTAACGAGATTTGAACCCACGAGCCTCCGATTGCCGGTCAGGTTCTCGACCTACTGAGCTGTTACAACCTGGAATGTAAAGGGCGAAATACCAAACAGAGAAAAATTGCCATTTTCTTTAGTTTTTTAATTCGGTGGATCATCAATTAAAGATTTTGTATGTTTACTCACCTGCTTCTCCCCAACGGCATTCGTTTGCACTGAAGCAATGTTTGGGTTCATCAGAATTGTTTCTATATTCTCTTCCTACAACAAAAATGTTACAGTTACGGTTCGCAGTAAACTTTCCTTGTTTCAGAAGTTCATCTGTTGGAAGAACCGGTGTATTCATGATCGAAAACGCAAACGAAAAATATATTGAATTACAAACAGCTTTCTAGCATACTTGCTTTACCTTGCACAATCGCATTTCCCTTAGTTTCTTACTAGAATTTCATTTGCTACCGAGATGCAGTGCAGGTTTTCACTAATTTGTGAAACGTGGTGACATGAATCTTCTTACAACAGAAGTTTTTGAAAGTGAGCAATTTCTATTGCGCATGTCCTATCAAGAAAACTTCCACGAGAGGTTACGAATCACACGTTTGGATAGGCGTCCTACACCAAAGTACAAACCAAAATAGTAATGAAAACCCGCAGAACATTATGGCTGAAAATGGGGCTTTGAATTTATTCGGATATACGTGACACCTACTTCAGCACACTGATGAGAATTCATGGTTGATGGAGAATAATGAAATTTCACAAATCTAGAAATACAGCAACTACATCAGACTTTGGTTTCAGGCTTTTATTTTCCGGTAATAAAGCGGAAACATGATTGGTCATAATCCGTTTCATTCTTCTTCTAAAATGAGCCATCCACATCATATTTGCAGCGTTTGATGAACAATTTTGTTTGATTATAAGTAGGTATTTTATATTAACATGTCTTGTCGAGCAGTGGAAACATTTTACAGTCCCTTTAAACTATGCATTAGAAAACTGAGCAGATGTCACAGATATGTCTAGTATCATCAATAAAAATGGGCTGTACCATTAACTGAACTAGGAACACCCGCTTTCAAAGCGAAGAGCTCGTGTAAATTTGATTCCAGTTACTTTCCACCTAAATAGAGACACCCAAATTAGGTTTATAAATTCTTACCTTCAATGCTTTGATGGCCTGTGAGCCCGAATAATCAAACTCTCCAGCTTGTCCAATGGAGAGTCCTCCAGAGCCAAGAACAAGCACTTTCTTCACCTACAAATTTTAAATAACGGCTTAATGCTGTCTTTGTGTGTAGTAGTTATCTATTATCTACCCAGCCACCGTTTTTATCATTTGAACCCGTTTTCGTTTGTGTCATTTGGGTAGTTGAATCTGAACTTGTCTTGGCCCTCTTTTTTAAGCTTGTTAAGTTCGATGTATTTATCATACATACACATTTTGTAACCCAAACATTCATGCTGCCTTAATAATAATACTAGGTGTATAACACTGTAACGCAGATACACGTACGAACAAGCTTCACTCTATTTTGGTATAACTAAAGCAAAAAGTTTAAATTGTTTAGTTATCGTCAGAATAAAAAGCCATTACAAAAGTTAATAGCAATCTATCAGCGGGAATTTGTTACTTGTTGCGAACTTATTTTATGCGAACTTTATGTTTCAGAAATCTTTACTGATAAGTTGTTTAACAAAATGGAAAAAAAAAGTCATGAATTAAGTTACTTCTTGTTCTACTTGGATGGAATATTCTTCAACATACCGGTAAGCATTCTGTTCTTAAAAGAATCCAGTCTTCCTCTAAGCCTAACCTTTGGTAACAATAAAGCTAACGTTCTCTTACTTGAACTCTTTGCACATCCACTACTGGCATCTTCAAAGCTTCAGATGCTGGTTTACCTTCTTTCATCATTTTCATGAAAGAGTCAAACAGGAACTGCAATGCAAGAAGCCTTTGTGAGTAATCAACGTTCGTTTCACCGTACTACAGAACAAGAAAACATTCGTGAAGATTGCTAAATACTTCCTGAATTAGTATAAAATAAGACGATTATCGAAATTAAGGAGGAACCATCACACAGGCTGATCTATACTGTCAACTGGATTGATGAGATCAAAGTCTTGATTCATAATACAGCTGGAAAGACAAGACAGCATCAAGAAGAAATCAAGAGAAATTCAGTTATTATAACCGAGTTAGCGAAGCTAGCTCCTTACAGAAGGATTTAAGCTTTAATTTTGGGATTCCCTAAAGTGGACGTCTTAAAAACTGGCTGATTACGTATTCCACGACGACGTAATAACTCGAAATGGATCTAACACATTCGAGCAGCCGGTGTCAGGTGTCAAAAATTTTGAAAGCTTCAACAGAAGTCACAGACAAACGTAATATTAGGCAGTAAAAATTTTCTGGGACAAGCAACTTTAACAAGCAAAAACCAAAAAACCGAGTATGCCCTTTTGTCGTGCAGTGTACAGTACGTAAGATTTTAAAAGAAGCCAACGCAATTTTTTTTTTCGAGGTTCGTTTTCAATTTTCCAGTAGACAGTAGCGTTAGTTTTAGGTGACAGTAAGACAGTAGCATTAGTTTCTCTTCTTTCCATACATTAACAGTTGTTCGTGTTACCTTTTGGGTTCCGTAACGCTCCGTACACGGTGAGTAAACGGGTTTTAGCAATGGTTACAAATCACAGATAGTTAAAAGAAAATATCGAAATACACTGGACTTATAGAAGTGTTGGACACTATGAAAACTCTTGTCTATGCATCTGTGTTAAAGTTGTGGTTTGTCGAGATATAGACCATCCAAATCAAATTATATAGAGCAAAAATTTTGGAAAAAACAATCGTGGCTTTATAAAAACTCTTGTTATATTTCTGTAATTGTCACAAGATGCTGTAGAAAAAAAACCTACTCCATGAGTTGGCCATATTGGTTTGTTTTGTTTGCTTTGCTAACACTCCCGTTAATTGAACTCTCTTTAAATGGCGCCTTTTCTTTGATTTGTAAGAAGCAGAGTTCTGACTTCAAATTGCAATCGTATCCCAACTACCTCTGTGTCTGTTGGACCTCCAAAGTGTTCAGGATGGAACTGAGCAGTAAAAATTGGCTTGGTTTTGTGCATAATGCCCTGCAAAGAAGGTGAAAAAATGTTGTTAGTGACACCTTGCAAATGAAGTGTTTAGTTACTGAGTTAGTCAGTAATTTTGTATATTACGACCATGGGGCTGAATTACAATTCGTAAAGAGTTACCATATGTACTGGTATAATTATTATCCATTCACGAAATGTAAACCGAGAGGAGATTTAATTATGAAATATCAGAATCATATGAAGGATATGAAGGTAATATTAAGTCATAACTAAAAATTTAATATTTTTATCCGCGACTTGTTGCAGTCATTAGTAATGCTATCATCCGTCGTTGTGGATGGATTCGAGATTGGGTGAATACGGTTCAAAAGTGTGCAACTAATTCTGAAATCATTACTGTTAGGAACCAATCAGTTTTTAGGAATCACCAGTGCCGGGTTTCAAAATGAATTTAATTCGATAGAATATTGTAGCCAAGTGACAGAAGTTCAAAATGGTAAGTTTAAATATGCTGAGAGCAAGATATAGGTAGTAAAATGAACAAAAATGAACGCATAGGTTTTTTGCAGCAGCCGTAACATACCTCATTACTCAAGTCATTTGCATTCTGAAAGAGTGGCTGCCATTCGCTTGGTAAAGTTTTTTCGTCTAAAGCGAACCCGTGGTTTTGAGAGGTGATGAATGCTTGTCCAGTTAATTGGTTAATAACTGGCTGATTGTGTCCTCTGTATTGGAAATAACGTTGAAGTATTATTTAGTGTTTGCAAGATGTACCTTGTATCGAAAATATGCCATGTAACTATATGAGACGGCTATTACATTTCAGTCACATTCAACACACCAGTTTTATGGAGAGGTTTAACAAACGTTGCTGAGTTCTGAATACTGGCCATTTCACTCTTGAAAGGAATGAAAACAAAAATAAAGTTTATACGACCACGTTCCAACTAAATTGACGAGGTTGTTTTGTTTTACCTGACTTATCGAACTGATTATTGTTCTATAAGTTTTATCATTCCGTGACACTCAAGTCTCAGATATTAAAAAGATTTTTAAAAATATTTGGATTGCAATAACCGCGTAAGGTAGAATTTTCCCTTTAAATTCACAGGGACGAATATTTAGACGGGTTCTAGATCTTAGCCCGGTGTTTGACTAATATAGTCCTTAGGACGAAGACAAACACGGGTTAAGATTCAGAACTCCATTAAATCATTGTCCCCATATTTGGAGCTTCCATTATAAATATATTGACCTCGCAAAAATGTAGCTGTTTACCTCTTGTAAATGTAAAACAAATGTAAATGTAAGTAAATTACACTCTTGGATATCCAGCCAGTTTCCAGGTTTTCCACGAAAAATAGAAATACAAAACATTGAAATTACCCCCCCCCCCCCAATCCAGTCGGCTACACACAAACGCAACGCAGAGGTAAATTGAGTTCGGGACCATCGGGTTTGGGCATAAGTCCGATGATAGACTGGCCTGCGTTCAAGCACCAACCCACAAAGCCATGCTGCCTCCACGTTGCATTCTTGTTTAAAAGACCTACTCTTGTTTCAAGTAGTATACCCTGCAAGCATAGCCTTTCTTTTACCAGCTCGGCCACTCTTTGGGGCACGCTCGAGTTTTCTGCCAGATCTTAGCAGAAGCAAAACTTGTCAAGCTGATTTAAAACTGGTTTTGTTTGTTATGCTTGCACACTGGGTTTAAGTGCTGACATATTAGAGAGATTAAGCATCGCGTTTACGGCAAACGGCAAACGTGAGATTGCGGTTTACATTTCTTAAAAGCAAATAATAAG
>JANRMR010187849.1:0-10968 GCA_025434825.1 Bergia sp. 'catenularis'
TGCAAGTTTGTGGATGATAGCTACTGTGATTTTGCTGTGATGGCTACTGGCGTACTACGAGTTAACTACGGTGATTTCACCCCAAGGAAACAGCGGAACTTCAACTTGTGTGGTTTGAATTGTTATTAGTGTCAGTGAGGGATTCTGAAGTGAATTTTGTTGAGTAATTGTCGTCGTTCGGCAGAGTCTGGTTATTGTTCGGTTGTGAGAGATTTCGACTGGTGTCTAGTGTCACGCAGAGAGGAAAATGGCCGACACTACGGAGATAGAGCTAGAGGAAATTCAACTCACACTAGAGGCAGATATCTGTGGTCTGGATAGGGAAGCGCTCGTACAGCTAGCATTGAAATTGGATGTGGCAGCTGAGGGCCTTCAAAAACTTCAGTTATCCAAACGAATTCGCAAGAAAATCGAGGTTGACCTGGAGAAGTGTGAGGGGGCGGAGGCACAGAAATAATGGCTCGAGGAATTAGCAAAGATTGTTATTGGAGATCCGCCGCCGCTCGAAGATGAAAATTCCATCATTTCACAAGGGAAAACAGCCGCTCAGTCAACTGAAAAGCCAGCAGTGAAGTCGATCGAAAGTAACTACTGTGCCCGTGGATATCGGTAAAGTGCTGAAAAGGGAACTGAGAATTCGCGGTCAGATTGTTGGAGACTTAAAGGACGGTCTGTCATTTGTTAGTCTTGTAAGACAGATAGAAACTGCTGTGCAAGCTGGATACACCGAAAGTGAAATTTCGGAGGCTGTAATACGAGCGGTAAGTCCCAATCTTAAACTCAGATCGTATTTAGAAATGACTGCAGATTTATCTCATGCACATTTAAGGCAATTTATGAGAGCCCATTATAAACAAAAGTCAGGGACAAAATTATACCAACAGCTTTCTACTTTATGCCAAGGCCCCAAAGAATCCGCCAAAGAATTTTTAATTCGGGCTATGAATCTTCGTCAACAAGTAACATTTGCGTCTCGTGCAACTGATAGTTCTGTTCAGTATGATCCAGCACATATTCAGTCATTGTTTATTCACGTCTTAGAGACTGGCCTCCAACAAGAATCTATCAGGGCCAAACTGCGGCCCCTCTAAGAAAAACAAGGTCTTACTGATGAAGAGTTGATGAAGCGAGTGAATAAGACTGCATCAGCCGAATCAGAGAGGCTTAATAAGATGGGGGCGGGCAAACACACACAATTACATCAAGTTGAGGCTGACTGTGCTCACTTGATGTCAGCAGTAGTGCTAAGAAATCATCATCCAAGGAGCCAAAACAAAACAAATTAATGGCAGCTTTAGAAGCTGTCCAGGCAGATGTAGCTTCTTTACGTGATGCTTTTCACAAGGTACAAACTCAGGCCCCTGCTCAGGCCCCTTTCAGAGACCAAAACAGGCAGAATCTTCGAAGAAAATTATATCGTGCTTGCCAAGCCACAGGCGAACGGCAGTGTAGCCATTGTTACAAGTGTGGTTCTGAGAAACATTTTGCTCGTGGTTGCAAAAAGAACTGGGCGACGGGAAACTCCCAAGGGCTACCCCCGAGGGACAGGCTGTAGCTCACCAGCATAAGTTGTCCCATTCATGTCAGTCTTGCAGGAGGGGGGAAGCTCAATTTAGTGCCCCCTTCCAACAATGTAGCAAATATAAAGTGGTTCGGTATTGCTCGAAAGTATGTCAACGTAGACATTGGAAAGAACACAAGGTGTTGTGCCGAGCAATTTTTCATTTGGATGGACAAGCTAATGGTATAAAAGGTGAAAGTGAAGGAGTCTATCCTTGCCACCTATCGCCCAAAGAACATGCAACTGTTGTACAGTTAGTGGGGCGAAGGTGTACTGTACATTGTGAGTTAAATGGACAGATAAGTGAGGCATAATGAGATACAGGGGCACAAGTTTCTATTATTCCATGGGACTGGGTCCAGAGCAACATACCTGAATGTCAGGTACAACCAGTGGAGAAACTGTTAGGCATAACAGAACTAGACTTAAAGGCGGCAAATGGAACTGATCTCCTTTACACGGGGTGGGTCGACATCCACTTTAAGCTGGCAGAGAGAGGTCATGAGTATGGTGTAAATGTACCATTTTTAGTCTCCAAAGATCACTTAGACTCTCCAATAGTGGGGTATAACATGATTGAAGAAATTACCCAAAACTCTAAACTTAGTGTTGCAGCTGATGGGAAGAATGCATTAGTGGATATACTCTCTGCAAGTATGACCAGTGTGAAGAGAGAAAAGGTTGAACCCCTTGTCAACTTTGTCAACACTTAGAAATCAGATGAGCTATCGGCAGTTAAGACCAGTAAGAAAGACATCTTCATCCCAGGGGGTCAGATGACTCACATTGCTTGTCATGTGAATATAGGACCCATCGAAAGGAATACCAGTGCTTTTTGAGCCTAACCCTGAACACCCGTGGCCAGACGATATTAAATTGTCAGAGACACTTGCAACTGTATCCAGGGGGGACGTGTTAATATTCAAGTTGAAAACAACTCATCACATGGAATTACTTTAAAGAAAAGGACATTGTTGGGGCATTTACACCCACTCCATTAGAGGCGACAAAACGTGAGACATGTGATGGGTTAGAGAAACATGTGAAGGTCCTAACCCAGATTCAGTACAATTTGCAAATGCTGTGGCTAGCAGTTCACCTAAAGATGGACATAAACAGACGGAGAAGCCATTTTATGTACCGGATGTTAACCTTGAGGGACTATCGGATGAACAAAGGGACATAGTTTGTAGGATGCTAAGCGAAGAAGCTGGCTCATTTGCTAAGGATGATGAAATTGGAAATGCAGAGGGTTTACTAATGGATATCAAGTTAACTGATTCAATACCAGTGCAAAGAAATTACACCGCAGTGCCCCGCCCATTATATCCAGAGGTTAAGCAATATGTGGAAGAATTATTGAACAGGGGATTGGTCAAGAAATCACGCTCAGCTTACTCATCACCCGTGGTATGCGTGCGGAAGCGGGACGGGTCACTTCGACTCTGTGTTGACTACAAGCAGCTAAATCAGAAAACTGTTCCAGACCGTCATCCGTTGCCAAGAATTCAAGCTACTTTGGACAGTCTTGGTGGTAACAGGTGGTTCTCACTCTTGGACCAAGGCAAAGCATACCATTAAGGCTACATAAGCCCAGAGAGTAGAGACAAAACAGCTTTCGTGACACCATGGGGACTCTTTGAGTGGGTTCGCATCCTATTCGGTCTTATGAATGCGCCAGCAGAGTTTCAGCGATTTATGGAACACTGTCTAGAGGGTCTGCGAGATGAAATTTGTATCCTTTATTTGGACGATATCATCGTTCAGCAAATCATTCGAGGACCATGTCAGTCATGTCCGCACAGTGTTGCAAAGACTTCGCGCTAATGGGATAAAGTTGAAAGCGGAGAAATGTGAACCGTTTTTAAGGAGGTGAACTATCTGGGGCAGATTATCTCAGCCGATGGATACAAATTGGACCCAGCGAAGACTGCAGCTGTTACTGCTCTGAAGGACTCTGTTAACAAAGTTGTACACGCGTACAATTGTACTGTTTGGTCGCTCGCCGAGATTAACGGTAGATCTTCTGTTTGGAACTTCACCGCCATCAACACAGCAAACCCATACTGAGTATGCGAAGCAGTGGAAAGTGGCAATGGGACAGGCATACTCCATCGCCATGAAGAACAGTCACAAATCTGCTACTGCCGGAAAGAAGCAGTACGACAAGAAGGTTCGATTCACTCGGTTACAGCCAGGAGATAGAGTTCTCGTGCGAAATCTGTCTGAACGTGGTGGACCTGGCAAGCTTCGGTCATACTTGGAGGACCAGATACATGTCGTGGTAGAACAGAAAGGTGCCACGCCAGTGTTCGAGGTGAAACCCGAAGGTCGTGACGGCAAGTCGCGAGTACTCCACAGAAACCTGCTCCACCCCTGTGAGTTTTTACAACCAGATGTCCCTGAGGACAACGAGCCAGCGGCACAACACTGCAGGACACGAAAACCTGTAAGGTACAAGCCAAATGAAGCAAGACACACTGAGCCAGATGACAGCGACAGTGACAGTGACAGCAGCGAAGACCTAGTGCTTCGAGGGGTTTACCCAACTGAGATGGATCATGCTCAACTAACAGAACAAACAGCAGCAACTAAACATGGTTGTTTTACAGATGGTTGTCGACCAACCCCCATCGGATGATGCAGAAGATGGACCAAACTTTATGGAAGCAGTAGAAAGCGTGGCGGATGCCACAGAACCCCAGCTTGGTGGTCCAGCAGAACTCGACAACCTTCCCTTGGAGGCAGATCCACCTTCCCAAAACATCGATGTTGGGAATATTGATGCAGTGCCAGTACTGCCTGAGGAGCAGCAACATCGACCAGTGCGTAATCGCCATCTTCCGGCACTGTTTAGCTACCCGGTCCTTGGCAACCCATCGTACTGTACTCCCTATGCATCCAGTATTCAAGTACCAAATGGAGTGTTCATTCGGCCGCCAAGGATGTTCTGGCCTCAGTGGTCGCTCCCACATTTTCAGTACCAACCAAACTGGACAACACAACACGTGGTATACTAAGCCATGAACACTGTTTATCAAATAATTTAGCGTTTATTCAACTTTGTACACAAAAAAGAACACTCGTTAGCTACCAGAATGATAGCATAAAAAGATACTTAGCTATCTTAAAGTGTCATTGAACTAAATATTAGTAGATCGGAAAGGAAATTGATCAAGTACGTGGTAGGAGATATTTTTGTAGGCCTGATCACCCTATATCAGTACTTAGATGTATTCAGTTTACATTTCTGATATTAGGATAATCAGTTCAAGTCGTAATGTCCAGGAGGACACCCTTTTTAGGAGGGGAGTGTATGACCAGCTAAAAGATAACCTCCTATAGTTTTTGTTATATCATTTTCGGTTCCGGTGAACCACGTTCCCATATTAGGCTAACACGCCACATTAGGCTAACATGTGCTATGCACGTGACATTGCAAGCTTGACAGCGAGCCATTGTAGTTTTTTTGTAGTGTGTGAAATAAAATCAAGAAGCGAGTGACCAAACTTGGAGTGTGTTCATATTTATTCGGTTTTATATTAGTTCAACCGGCGTAACAAAAACATCGCCCTGAAATAGATCTAGAATCCTTTTAATTATTAAATCATCTTATGTTATGTTAATATTGATCGATACTTACTTATATATATTTAAAATTTTAATAGTTACGGTATTACTGTTTGATAACACAAATTGGCACAAAAGTTATAAGCGACACAAAATGTAGTTTTGTCCAACGTAGATTTTAGACGTGTTCTGAGAGCGTAGACAAATGGCTAATGGCACAGGACGCTGAAAAGAGTGAGCTTTAAGTTGATCTGGCCCAACTTGCCTAAAACGTGTTCAAAAGCTAGTCTTGAAAAGGAAACCAAATATGTTTAATTCCGGATGCAGACCCGTCCAACGAAACAGGAGTTCTCCCATCTGTGACGTTATTGATTTGAAACGTAAAATGCTCCTCCACCAAACAACTACAGCTCACACAGAAGTCTGCATATAACCGACAAGTTTTATACGTAGAGATAGACCTACCGCCTAATGCGATTATATTTTTACGCCCACTTCAAAATAGCGGACTGTCACGGGTCATTAAATATTCCTATAGTCATGCAATATGGTTATTCATGGTTGTTTTTATTTATATTGGTTAGTGAGGGTTAAGTTACAGTTGCTCATATATACAATAAAATTTTGGTTGTTGGCTGTGAATTGAGTGGCTAGACTCGTGGTAGTGCATAGTGAGTACTGTGTTTTAGGTCCCAGGATCGAAACTCATCATGCTTGCTTTTTTTTGGTTTTTGCTGTTGCCAGGCAGCAATACTATTCGCGACGCAAGACTGAGTTTGTTTCTGTCCGGATGTTTCAGTACCAATCGACGTGCTTCGTTCTCGTCATTGTGTGCTATTGTTTGGCTTTCGGAACCAATCGACATGCTTCTTTATTTTCGGGTATTTTCGGGACCAATCAAAACTTCTTCTTTCTTTCGTTGGCGATCAGGGACAGGTCGCCCCTGTTGGTCAGGTCACGAGTATTTACCATGCGGTTGAGAACGTACGGTCCTCTTTCGTTGTGGGTGGTTGAGTTTTGTGGAGTTTACCAGTGTATACATTCGTCTTGTATTGCGCAGAAGCTGTCGTTTGTGTCCTAGAGGTAAGTTGAATTTTGTGTTAGCAAATCAGTTAATGCAAACATTGCGACATAACTTATAGCCTTGTCGATTTGGATTTTCAGCGTGGCCTCTGGTTGTAGTCGTTGGTACACAGTCAGGTAAGTTTAAAGCCAAGTAATGGGGCAGACGTCTTTATCTGTTTCTGCAAGTATTCACCAAGCCGATCAAAGCTTCTCGATCGAGTCTAGAGGAAAGCAATGCACAATGATGTTTTTGTCGGCTTTGATTTGCTGGTAGTCCAGCGATGGACAATCAAAATACTTTCACGATCCTTTTACAGGGGGACGCGATGTACAACGGTGATCATAAAGGTGACAAAGTTGAATGCTTGAACTGAAAACAAACAAGACATGGGAAGTAAAAAGAGAGAGACTTCATAATTTTTAAGTGTGAAGACTTGCATCACACAGATACAAACTTGAATCTGAAGTAAAGGAGACTTCAAAACTGAGTTCAATACTAACAATGAAAGTCGCTTTAAATTTATATTTTACAAAAATAGTTGCTATTTATCAAAACACAAGATTTTCATGTTGAAACATACAGTTTAGATTCTGCAAACTTCGATTTAAAAGTATAATACTTTCAACAAAATTAAGATATCCATGTGATCGAACATTTATCACATGCTTGGAGTAAGCCAATCAGTGCGCGCTTTCAGGTCTGCCCAAAAGGTACTATCCCAGAACGCGCTGCGAGATTAGTAACGATCGCTGTTGTTTTCTCGTTTTGCTAAAATGAAATGAACTATTAAACAGCATTCAACAAAGAAGTTGCCTTTTAGCCCATCTACAACTTTAGCTGATAAATGCATTTAAACATAATGAGTTTTGGTAGTACTTAGAGCTGTTTTAAAACCAACGACTGTAATTTAAAATGGTGGCCATTTTGAGACCATTTTGTGCGCACGCGGCTTTCTGGGATGGTGCCATATCATCAATTCAGTCAGGCGTTCCTTTCACGCAAGAGCCGATCACCTGGATGTTATGAAATTCTAAATTGGACAGTAGTTTAAAAGAAGAATACCTTGTTTGGGTATGAACTAGACTTGTAATGTAAACAAAGGAACCAAAACATCAAAGTTTTAGTACAACCAAAGTACGCTGTTAACGTTACATTATATGCAAAATAGTTACTGTTTACCAAAAATTAGTTTTTAATAATAAAATAAGTTTTAATTACAAAGCATGTAAATAGACTAGACTACCTGACTAAGAAACAGGCGTAGCTCAGTTGGTTAGTGCGCAGCCTTCGGAGCTGGAGGTCCCCAGTTCGATTCTCGGTGACTCCAATGTCTACTTCGACTTTCCTCTGATCAGTGTTGCTTTAGCTTTAAATACCCGTAAAACGGAGCACTGACTGAGGGAAGGGGTAAAGTGCATACCGTCGGCTTCCATTGATATCAGCTCTAGGAGCTGACGGAAATGCCGATGTTAAATAAGGGCTACCTTTACCTTTACCTAAACGTATGATTTCTTGTATAATTGAAAGATAGAGTTCTGTACTAATTGAATACAAATAGATTGTTGGCTTAAATGACTATGAATGGCCTATTGGTGGAAAACTATTACCAGTACTTCAAGAATGAGAGAAAAGGGAATAGGAAGAAAAAGAAAAAAAGGCAACCATTTATTTACAAATGGGAGAAGAACTTTGAAACTCTGATAACAGAGAGTTTGGAGAAGAATAAAAGAAAAAGGAAGGGAAGTTGGACCATTTTGTCCGTTCCCCTGCCCCAAAAGTGCAGCAAACGACATTGTAATTTCGGTGCAATAGACAAATTTCGGTAGCATAACACTATCCATATACGGATACTTCTAGTTTAACTTCTAATTAGTTTTTCTTTAAAATTTTCTAAGTGTGAGTGTCAGTTTCAGTCATTCGAGCGTCCGCTATCATGAAGTGGGCGTAAAAACAAATCGCCCGCCTAATGAGTTTGGAGACAGAGCGCCTTGGAATAAGCAATGTTTAACTAACCAAACAGTTTTTTAGGCTACCTGAAAGCACCAGGGCCGGCCGGATTTTGTATGACTTGCACACGACACTTCCGTGCATAAGCCCGCACAGAAAGTAAGATTAACCTTCATCCATAGCTCTGATTCTAGATCAATGCCGTTAGCGCAGGTTATAATACACAGGCAAAACCTTTAGCCACCAAAAACTACCAAATTGTTTAGCGCGCTAAATAACAAAGGATGGTGTGTGTATATTTTGCACTCAAAAAAGGCCAAATACGCTTCACTGGGAATCCTCGCCGATTGTTTGAGAAAGAAAATCCCTTTCCAGCACGTGTAATAACGATTCACCTGTCAAACTAGCTTAAAAGTGTTTAAAACCTAGCCAGGAAAAGCAAACTAAACACGATTAATTTTAATTAATTTTAATTTAATTTTAATTTCAATTTTCTTTCTCTTATTACAGATATACATGACATGGCCGGTTTTTGTATGACTTGCACACGAAACTTCCGTGCATAGGCCCGCAAAGAAAGTAAGATGAACCCTCATCCATAGGCCTGATCCCAAATCAATGTCATTAGCGCAGGTTAGAATACACAGGCAAAATCTTTAGCCACCAAAAACTTGCAAATTGTTTAGCGCGCTAAATAACAAAGGATGGCGTGTGTATAATTTGCACGCAAAGAAGGCTAAATACGCTTCGCTGGGATTCCTTTCTGTCTGTTTCAGAAAGAAAACCCCTTTCCAGCACGTTTTATAACTATTCAAAGGACCCCGTGACGCTGTCAATACATTCTATGAACTTCTCAAAACACCCTCTTAGTTCGCTTCAAACTTTCACTTTGATAGTGCTTGGTTCAAGGGGAACATTTCCAGTGTTTTTAAGGAAATCAGGGAGGTAAATTAACTATTCAACTAACCCTAAACTAAAAACAGGAGGGTAAATTCACTCTTAAACTAATCCTCAATGAATATCAAGAGAGTGAATTGACTACTCAAATCACCATCAACTAACATCAAGAGGATAAGTTGACTATTCAACTAACTCTCAAAAAAGTATCAGAAGGTGAATTGATTATTCAAACAACCCTCCAATAACATCAAGAAGCTAGGGTTAGGGTTAGGGTTAGGGTTAGGGTTAGGTTTGGGGTTGGGGTTAGGGTTAGGGTTAGGGTCGGTTAGGGTTGGCGTCGGGTTCGGTATAGGGGTCGGGCTCGGGGTTGGGGTCGGGCTCGGGGTTGGGGTTGGGGTTAGGGTTAGGGTCAGGGTCAGGGTCAGAGTCAGGGTCAGGGTCAGGGTCAGGGTTAGGTGTTTATTAAAAAATTAAGAAAGCTCTAGTTAAGACTGATTAGGTAGCTTCTTTAAAATCCAGACAGAAGAGGCCACTAAATAGAACACTTTCTTCGCTTAGGGGTCTGAGAAGGTTATTTTGCAAAAGTGTGGTTGCGCAGAAGATTGCGCAAGAAAGTAACTCATGCTTCTTGTACGCAAACTGTATTTGTCGTTAACTTTAGACGCCACAAAATTGAACAGATTCTTCACTTAGAGGTCTGAGAAGGTTTTTCAATAAACTTGTGGTTACAGAGAAGCTTGCGCAAGATACTAACTCATGCTTCTTGTTCTTCTCTCGCTATTTTTAAATGCATTTTAAAAAAGGTTCTTGGATTTAATAAATATTAAAACCATTTTTTTCCTCCCCACAACCTTCCCCCGCCCCTCCCTCTCCTTTTCCGTTTGGCTTATCGCATACCAAATGCAAAATAAGCTTCAAAGTCGTAAAAAGAACAACTTTGCAGAACCAAAGGAAAACGGAAGAAGCTACTACATCTAAAAGTTCGCCTGATTGTTAATTGATTTAGACCGGAAATAACACTTATCATCGCGCGCGGATGATGGAAAAATGGTTTTAATATATCCTGCGAGAGGAGGAGCAACTTTCTGCAGTGCAATCTTTTAAAATCATTTTTCTACTTGAAGGATTTCTCTGACAGTCTTATAAATGCGAGAAATTGTAAGTAAGGTTAAGGACAGGCTTTGTTATGAAACATACCGCATGAACTTTGGCCTAGGCAAACAAGAAATATGTTAGTTTGAAGTTAGGTGCTTTTTCAGAAAATAGGAAAGCTTTAGTTAAGACTGATTAGGTACCTTCTTTAAAATCCGGACAGAAGACGCCACTAAATAGAACACTTTCTTCACTAAGAGGTCTGAGAAGGTTATTTTATAAACGTGTGGTTACGCAGAAGATTACACAAGAAAGTAACTCATGCTTCTTGTACGCTAACTGTATTTGTCTCTATCTTTATACGCCACAAAATAGAACAGATTCTTCACTTAGAAGTCTTAGAAGGTTGTTTTATAAACTTGTGGTTACGGAGAAGATTGCGCATGATACTAACTCATGCTTCCTTTTCGATAATTTTAGTTGTCGCTAATTTCTGACCGTTTTTTAAAAGAGGTACTCGAATTTATTAAATATTGAAAACATTTTTCTCATTTCCCCACCACAACCTTCCCCCCTTTCCTTTTTCGCTTGACTTATCGCATACAAAATGCAAAATAAGCTTCACAATCGTAGATAAAACAACTTTGCAGAACCAAAGGAGAACGGAAGAAGCTACTCCATTTAAAAGTACGCCTGATCGTTAATTGATTTAGACCGGAAATAACACTTATCATCGCGCGCGGATAATGGAAAATGGTTTTAATTTATCCTGAGAGAGGAGGCGCAGATTTCTGCAGTGCGAACTTTTAAATTCATTTTTCTACTTGAAGGA